>JAOPHQ010005697.1:317500-370000 GCA_030340625.1 Merluccius polli
CCCACAGAACTGCCGCTCACTGGATATTTTCTCTGGACCATTCTCTGTAAACCCTAGAGATGGTTGTGCGTGAAAATCCCAGTAGATCAGCAGTCTCTGAAATACTCAGACCAGCCCGTCTGGCACCAACAACCATGCCACGTTCAAAGTCACTTAAATCACCTTTCTTCCCCATTCTGATGCTCAGTTTGAACTGCAGCAGATCGTCCTGACCATGTCTACATGCCTAAATGCATTGAGTTGCTGCCATGTGATTGGCTGATTAGAAATTTGCGTTAAGGAGCAGTTGGACAGGTGTACCTAATAAAGTGGCCGGTGAGTGTATATACATATGTGGTACACTCAAAACCAGACCGCTATTTCGAGATGTAATTTTGAAAGAGTTTATATGTAAAACTGGTGATCATTAATTTATATTTCTGAGTACTTATTTATCGCAAATTATTACGGTCTAATATTGTCGTGGGGACCGGGAGTAAATATTTCTTGTGAGACAAAGCGTTAGTACTGGGAAACGGAAGGGCGGAACCAGTGTTGTGCAGTCCAGAAATCTATGGTTGAGGGGCACTTCCGGTTCCTCACCAGACGGATTTCGGAAAGATGAAAACTAAGCTTCGTTGCTTCATTCCTGTACTGACGTCTACCTGCTTTTCAGGTTTGTACACGGTGAAAATCACAAATATAACTATCTTCATGAATCGGAACATATTAGAAACAGGTTGATAAACTTTGGGTACAGTTTTAAGTCTGTAATGTTGAGTTATGAACTTTTGAAAAGTCCTTTGTTTGTTTCGCGCCAAACGGCTTTTCTGTAAAATGGCCGTTGGTCGTTCACGGAGAATATTATTGTGGCGACACACACATCGTAGAGCATGATCAAGCTTACTTTGGCCCTGAACACCTGACATAAATGTTTAAGAATATATTTCATGTGATTAAGAGGTTGCTGGCGTTATGATAGGATATTTAAAGTATTTAGAGTATAAGAAAAGTGTTTATATGATGTGTTATAGCTATATGTTTAGCCTGTCAGTTAGGCAGACCTATCAACCATTGTAGTTCAGGCACTGGTTTAAGTGTTGTTTATTGTCGTAAATGGGAGGACAGTCTTTTAAATGACATGTGTTATTGTGGTGTAAAGCCAAAGTATATTTAGGTTTGACATTTTATTTATTATATAGGAGTAAGACTATTAAATTGCACTTTTGCTGTTTTATTTCTAACAAGGAACCTACTAAGGGACAATTGACATTTGAACATGCACTTTAACCAGAGAATAGTTTATATTTATATGTGATATATGTGATATTTTGGATAACTGTTAATTAAAGAGACGGATTCGGAAAGATGAAAACTAAGCTTCGTTGCTTCATTCCTGTACTGACGTCTACCTGCTTTTCAGGAAAATCCGCTCTCAACAATCTATTTGTTACTTCCGTCCTGGCCACTTGGGGCCGGTAACACATACATACATATACACACACATATATATATATATACACACATGTATATATACATATATATATATATATATATATACACACATGTATATATACATATATATATATATATATATATATATATATATATATATATATATATATATGTAGCCCTGTACAAAAATCATATAAGTTACAGAGCATAACAAATAATTAACAGTATAATAACATGCTGTGTTAAAAAAGTTAATAAATAAATAGAGTTCATAATAGTAAAATTGGTTAAAATGTGTGCTGGTTAAAAGCATAAATATAATACGTACAGTTTAATAAATAAGACTATTTACAGTTAAAAGATAAATTCATATAAAGGTCTTTAAGTTCATTAAGTCTGTAAAATATCTGTGATCCGGGATAAAAAGAGAGGAAGAAGCCGTGTTTATGTGTAACCAAACCTGTTAACTATCACATGTCAATCATTTAATTCCTGTTTTGCCTTTGGTTGTGTTAAGATTTCAAGAGCCAATCAGAGTACAGTCACCGTGTAAGGGGCGGGACTAGTGCCGCAGGTTAGTGTGGGGAGTAGTGAGCACGTGTGGAGAAAGAAACGGACGCTATCGACAGAGAGCTAATGCTGCGTTCGACGGCATATGGGATGTGGGACTTATCCGACCTCCAACTAAGAAAAGTGCACTGGAATGCCTGTCGAAGTGGAACCTTCAACTGGCGAAGTCGGGGGAGCTCGACCTCCCCCGACTTCGCCACAATTACGTCGGAGCAAAATGGCGGCGCCCATGGAATCACACGTTGTGAGAACGAATAGGCTATAAACTTTACTTTTCTGAGTGTAGGGTTGTTTAAGACACTGCAATTTTAACACAACTTGTTTTTCATATTATGGCGTGAAATTATGTCGTTATTCTGTTAGCATGAAGATATGTAAATATACCTTAGCGATATGGCAAGCTTTCATACGGCGCCAGAACATCTCCAACACCGCCATATATCGTTACCCAGTGCTGGACAATATGTTAATCAATGTGTTATTGATACAATTGTAATAATTCCTCTAAAGAGACTGCGGTCGTCCATGTTTTCTGTTTACATTCCACTTCAATTACCTGGAACGCTTTGAAGTAGGAGCTAGTAGACTTCAGGTAGGATAAGTCCCACATCCCATTGCCGTCGAACGCAGCATAAGAGAGGAGGCATCGTAGTGTGGGAAGCATTTAAGTTTTATCGTGGAGGTCGACTACTCGTGGTCCTGATATAAGCTTCTGTGTGACTTGCAAAAGGTGAATATGATGTGTATGCCTGTATTTTGTGCTATATCTAACTGTTATAGTGAAAAGAGACTGGATGTGTAACACGGTTAGCGACGTGCTAGCTAGCGGTAGCATTCGGTGCTAATTTGCCCGCATATCGTAGCGTTGCATTGTGACACTTCTAAAGCAAAGCTAATGGTAATTCGACATGAAATAGTGTTTGATATTGTGACTCAATTCGGATATGTTTTAAGGAGACGGACGTTGGAGAGAGAGACGGGTTTCCAGCCGATGGCCCTGCTGTTCTGTGTTTCTTCCTTGTGTCTTCGCTACTGTACCATTTACCGCGTGTGTGTTTGGATTGTGACGGCCACCGCCATTGCCATTTTCATCGTGAGACTATCATCCCCCAAATCCCCTTCTACCCCTATAACAAAACCCTGGATTCGTGAGTACTAATATACACATGCACGTGCTTTTATTTTGTGCTCAGCTCTGAGTGAAGCGGCCATTACAGTTTTCAGGCCCCACCGCACACAAGCTTCAATTAACAGGCCTGCAACGGGTTAACATCTCATTTAACGTGTGTTTAATATGAATGTGTGTGGGCCCACAGGTATATTGAGTTGTTAGTTGTTGTAAATTTGATAATCCTGTGCATTTTATTTTGTTTATTTATTTTTCCTAAAATACATTTAAATCATTTCAATTTGTGCAAATAAATACCTGTGAATGAATATTTTGCATTTAAAATACAGTTGTGGTGGTCATTATTAAAATATATCAAACATTATTAAGGGTACACATTCTTACCGTAACATATCAACAAAGTTGTAGTTTCCTACAACGAGCTCAGGCTCAGTCTCATTGTATTAACCACTCTAGATTTATTTTTAACTACATGGGACCTGGGTTATATATATATATATATATATATATATATATATATATATATATATATATATATATATACACACACACACACACACACACACACACACGTTTTTTGTGTTTGTTTTCTTCACAGAAATCACCAGCTGTTATGTGTTTAATTGTATATTAGTGATGGTCCGATATCGGCTGCGATAACGCGGAATTTTTCGGTTCGCGTTAATATCGCCGATAAAAATATTATCGCCGATATTAACGCGAACCGAAAAACTCCGGTAGCACCCCCCCCCCCCCCCCCCCCCCGCTCAACAATTCGGCAACTGAAGGCTCCGGTAGCACCTCCCGTTCAACAAAAAGCACCCCCCCCCCCCCCCCCCCCCCCCCGCTCAACAATCGCGCAGACCCACTTTTAGTCATTATTTAGGCAATATAAGTCATTATTTAGGTAATATAAGTCATTATTTAGGTAATACAAGTCATTATTCAGGTAATATGTCATTATTTAGGTAGCAAACACATATTATGGACACCTTCGACATCATTCAAAGGAGCCACGTAAATCTAGATTAACCTAGATTAATTTCAAGCTTAGTCTAGATTAATCTAGATTAAATATTTTAATCTATGCCCATCTCTAATATATATATATATATATATATATATACACATACACACATATATATATACATACATACATATACATACATACATACATACATACACATAAAATCTGATGTAAAAAATCTAATCGTAATATCGCAATATTTACAGAATCGCAATGCATATTGTATAATAAGCTCCCTGCTGATTGCCGTCCCTAATAACATGATATTCTGTGCAGTATTTCATCCATATATGAAGTAAGCACAAATAAAAATACACATTAAAAAGAAAAAGTAAAGTGAGAAGCTGTGACAAAGAATACAAAACTCCTTCCATCTTGCACTTTCCTGAAGAGGCTTCCTGTTCACCTGCTAAAACAATTGAGGAGACTGACTCACTTCTATTTCTATTTCATGCTGTAGGAATGTCAACAAACATTTATCAAACACTACACGCCAGGCCAACATAAATTATGTTCGACACAAGAACAGTCAAACATTGTCATGTAAATGTTGGTCCCTGAGCCATTTGAACACGTTTTCTCACTTTAAAAGAAAATATGTAATCAAAACTTGGAGCAGTCCTGAACTATAGAGAATAATAGCTTAAGATTTGTAATGAACAGCACACAAACTATTTAAGAAGTAGGTTAAACAGAATCTGCAAAACATAAATCCAAGAGCCTACTTAGTATCAACTGGAAGCTGTCTCCAATAACCACAATATCTCAGAAATCGCTTAGCAATCACACACATTTACCAGAGAGATAAATAGATTAATCAATACAGCTCAACAACAATTAATGATCAACGTTTGAGTGAAACATTGAAACAACTAAAGTGCAATAGACAATGTATACGTAGAGAATACAAAAATAGAATGGACATTGGACATGGCTTTATTTTTTAATTAACATCCCCAATAAATATTAGTGTGTTAATTACTATAATGCAATGGTGCATGGTGCATTTGGAGCAGTATCCAAGATTGACACCTGCCACCAGCCAATAGAAGATCGATTTCACCATTTGGCAGGTAAACACATTCTGGGTTACATATTAAAACAATTGCTTGGCCGGTAGATTTTTTACACTCAGGTAAAAAGACAAAATTAGAAAAGTAATTTTTTGACCCCAATTAATTTAGGAGCATTAATATGGGCCCATTAGGAAGCTAGTAAAATTGTTTACTTCTCGTTCTCAACTCTTTCTGTATTAAATATCGTCAAGCTGAAATTGTGAATGAGCTTTTAGAAAACATACTACCATAAGGGTAGAAGATAAAAGAGAAAACGTAAATGTAATATTGCGACAGATTATCATTAACGATTCTCAAAACGTTAGACCATACAATTGACATACGACACCATCTACACAATTCAGGTAGTCCTACATCTTCTGGTTGATTTTATTGAAATTGTATATATATATATATATATATATATATATATATATTAGTGACTCTTATCGCGCGATAAAAAAATTATCGCCGTTAATCTATTCTCAAAGTTGGGTTGGGAGCTGGGTCTATACCGGATTTCCACCAAGGAAGGTAAGCGCCGCGGAACGGCTGCGCTGCGGAACGGCTGCGTTCTCTGCCCGGCGACCCCCCCCCCCCAACATGTTCTCATCCCAACTCGTAATATACCGACGATTTGTCACGCCCCTAGACGTCTGATACTGACGCAAAAGGTACCCTCCCGCGTCTGTGTGAAACGATCTGGGGGTTCTCATAAACCCGTTCGCGTTGGTAAGAGACGAGCAGAGTCTACAGCGTCCGCTTGCAGAGCAGAGTCTACAGCGTCCGCAGTCTACTGTGAAACAATTCACTCCAAAAAGGGTTAGGGTTATGGTTAGGGTTAGCGTAATCTATCACCGTGACCGGGTTATTATTGGAGTTAATGGACGCTGTAGACTCTGCTCGTCTCTTACCACCACAAACGGGTTTATGAGAACCGCGCACCTCTCCCCCTCCGGTCAACAATCGCGCCCCCCCCCCCCCCCCCGTCAACAATCGCGCAGACTTATTTTTAGTCATTATTTAGGTAGCACACGCATATTATGAATGCCTTCGACAGAATTCAAATGAGCCATTTTAATCTAGATTAATTCCAAGATCATAGTTAGATTAATCTAGATTAAATAAATTAATCTATGCCCAACACTAATATATTGTAGCGTGTCTAAGTTCTTAGAAGTTATGTGGGCACTGTTAATGTGTTAGAGGTTTCTGATAGGCTCTGTTAACCGGGCTAGTGTTTGGGGTACCGCCCCTTCCGGGGGTGTGGAGAGATAGCGGAAAGACGGAGAGGGAGCTCTCATACGGAATATAAAAGTGTTCTTGTGGTGTGCATAGACATATATACATAGACGCCTCATGACGTGATGGAACGTAACCCAGCGTTGCCACCATATTGGTTGGGACTCCTCACTCTAGTCTAGCATAGGAGTCAACGGGAGAGCAAGCTATGCCAGTATGTTGTGCAGCTTACGGCGCAGTATTGACACCAGATCGCGTGGGATTACCTTTAACAAGTAAGATTGAACAATAATTCTTATTTAAAAAAAAAAAAAAAAAAAATTCGTCCTGTATCATAAATAAATCTCTGCCATTTGTAACAAACCAAACCGTGTGAAAATCCAGTAGAAATTCGGGGAGTTATGCTTATTATTGTAGTTGGGGATACACCTTCCTCCATAGAAATGAATGCACTGGGGGCGCACTGGGGCCCCTTCCAAGATGGCGGCCGCGCTGCTACGTCAGCTCTAACGGGCAGCGTCAGTCTATGAGGCGTCTATGTATGTCTATGGTGGTGTGACTGTGGCCAACTAGCCTGGCTCCGCCCACCTACGTACTTCCGCTCAATTTTCATTTCACTTCAGTACTAATGCTGCGTTCGACGGCAATGGGATGTGGGACTTATCCTACCTGAAGTCTACTAGCTCCTACTTCAAAGCGTTCCAGGTAATTGAAGTGGAATGTAAACAGAAAACATGGACGACCGCAGTCTCTTTAGAGGAATTATTACAATTGTATCAATAACACATTGATTAACATATTGTCCAGCACTGGGTAACGATATATGGCGGTGTTAGAGATGTTCTGGCGCCGTATGAAAGCTTGCCATATCGCTAAGGTATATTTACATATCTTCATGCTAACAGAATAACGACATAATTTCACGCCATAATATGAAAAACAAGTTGTGTTAAAATTGCAGTGTCTTAAACAACCCTACACTCACAAAAGTAAAGTTTATAGCCTATTCGTTCTCACAACGTGTGATTCCATGGGCGCCGCCATTTTGCTCCGACGTAATTGTGGCGAAGTCGGGGGAGGTCGAGCTCCCCCGACTTCGCCAGTTGAAGGTTCCACTTCGACAGGCATTCCAGTGCACTTTTCTTAGTTGGAGGTAGGATAAGTCCCACATCCCATATGCCGTCGAACGCAGCATAAGGTCTGGCGGTGCTGTATGGCAGAACGATTTCTTTTCCCCAAAATGTGCATTCCAATCAGTGAACAGGAGGCGCGGCCTGAGAACAGTGACGTAGAGGTCGTGCGCGAATTTCAGTTATTGAGCGTAAGTACGGAGGCGGGCGGAACCAGGCTAATGCTAATGCTCCGTTTGTATACTGCGCGCAACGTGGTTTCTGGCGCATGAAATACGTCACGACCAAACGTTAGCGATTGGTTAAGGCAGATCCAGAGTGGCACTGGGCAGAGCCAATAGGTTTTAAACTTCAACAGCACCCGCCTTCAAGTGAGACATCGTTTGTCTCTACAGCACTGCTAGACTAGCCTGGCTCCGCCCTCCGACGTACTTCCGCTCAATTTTCATTTCCCTTTGGCTGAGAACGATGACGTTGAAGTCGTGCGCTAGTTTGAGTTGTAGTACATTCGCCTGACATTTCCAATTGTTCCGTTTACTCTTAAATTCAAAGTACAAAACCTGCAGCTCTCGTTGACATCCATCTTCACACTCTACTCTGTTCATTGCAATGAGGTATCACGGATATAGTTGTTGTTGGTCTGGGGTCTGGGCGGCTACGTCACGTGGTTTCCGGTCGGTTCTGTCGCATGACATACGTCACGACCAAACGTTAGCGATTGGTTATGGCAGATTCGGAGTGGCACTGGGCAGATCCAATAGTTTTAAACTTCAACAGAGCACCCGCCTTCAGTTAGTTAACAATTGTCAATGGTGAGTGGCCAGACTCTCTGTACAAATGAAATGTAGTACGAGAGGCTGGTGACCAGGCTACTGCTAAACCTTTAGTATGAATGAAATGAGTACCAAGGTCTAGTTAGGACTAGGCTAGTGGCCAACAACAGTGTTAATTAAAATACCGATTAATGGTAAAGTAAACTGTCTCTTCATTGGCACGGAACGTTACAATATATATATATATATATATATATATATATATATATATATATATATATATATATATATATATATATATAACGCCTTGAACCAAGGCATTAACCATGGGCCAGACAGGACAAGGTTAAATGTTACAATGTGACATTTTGCAGAGAATGGACAGGTTAAATTAGCTAGCAAATTACCTACAAAGGGGTGTGAATTGGGCCATGGTAGCTAAACGTGTTGAAATCAGGTTATGTATGACGTTTGAAGATTAATTTAATCTCACGCTTGTTTCAAGAATGTGAGCATAAGTGTGCGTTAATAACAAACGGGCCAAAGTAGTGTCTAGCTAGCTAGCTAGCTAGCTGATGTAAAAAGTGACTTAGCAAACATTGACTAGCTTACCAATTCATGATTTCTTTCAAGTATGGCAACGACGAATATAATAACAGTGGTTTACCTGAAGTTGTCTGTTCTTTAATGCTTTTAACCGTTCCTTTCTTTTCAAAGCCTGCTCCTGTAGCGACCCAACGCTTAGCTCCATGTTGTGCTATGTGATCCTCCTAGCAGACATCTACTGGTCGTCCTAGTGACGCACAGCGGGCTGAACACATCGATCGCAGTGGTAGTGGCATCCCGCCTGTTGCGTTTGCAATTTGCACTAATAATAAGTCACAATTTGAAATACCGTAAATATATGTACACATTATTAACAGATATGTATCAATCAATTCAACCGCAGTCTAAATATCCTACGCCTTTTTTTGGTATGTGTATTTAACTTTAGGCCTATCAATTGATGTAGGCTATTGTTATTTTCTTTGACGGTAATTTGACAGTTTAATATTTTGTAATCCATTCATCTGTTTTTTGCGTTCCATTTTTTTATTTTAAATAATGTGAGGATTATAGTTGCTATGATGTGATTAGGATTAACCTAATTTAAATATTTCGCTCATTTGGTATAGGCCTAGGCTACTGTATCCTGTGTAACAGACGCGACACAAGAGTTGTATTATCATTATTTTCATTATAACGAATCAAGAATAGACGTTGGAGTGTAAAGCCCATACGTTATGAATATATAAATATTTGACACCATGTGTAGATGCACTGTCGCCGTGATGGACCTCAGAGGGCCACGCACTGACACACTTGTAGGTCTGGTGAGGAATGTAGGGCATTACCATAGCAATACAACTGTTCTCTGTGTAGGGCATTACCATGGCAATACCAGTTCTCTGTGTACATCCTACTTCTGACCACCGTTTGCCTGTGAGCAGAAATACTGGGTAGGACAAACAGTCCCATAAAATGTTAAATCTGAATTATTTTAATGTAGATTTCAATATAGCGCATGCAGACCTAGTAGGCCTATATACATTATGTATAGGCTATTGAACAGTTGACTATAGCCAGCCTATGTCATATTGAGCCCATGTTGACTAAAGCAATGCATAGAGTGTAAGGATTCAAATGAACACATTACAACTTAATGTGTTCAAATTCGTACACAAAGGTACACATTGACATGGTTACTTACCACCCATAACAAAACACATAATTCAGTCCAGTAACACTTCTCTCTAATCTCATATCCCCTCCCTGTGTGTGTGTGTGTGTGTGTGTGTCTTTAAGAATATGAGCCTACCTGTAAATACAATGTGCAGTTAACTCAACAGGCTGACTGCTGTCAATAGTCAATACGGCGAGACGTCCCAGACCTGTAAGGACGGCACACTGTGCAGCATGTCATGAGGCTCAACACGGACGGCAGCCGTCGCTTCCGTAGGAACTGTTCAAGGGGAATCATGAGCTCGCGGAGGCTCGAGGCAAATGCGGACATATGTGTTTAGACGTCTTTTTTCTTTTTACATCATTTTGCTCATTTTAATCATCGATCCGATTCCGATGTGTTGCTTTTATATTTACTGTACGACTTCAGGCTTCGTGGACAATGCCCTTTGAATTGTATTGGCATTTTCCAAAACATGTTGCGTCCTATTTTTTGGAGCCGACTTCTCCTCCATCTGCTACCCGGACACGCGTAAAAGTTTAATGATTTTATAAAAGAGAAAGAGAGACCACGGCGTTAAGGGCAGAGGAATGGCATCCAAGGATCGGTTATACGAGCTATGGATGTTATACTACACGAAGGTGAGTTGAAGTGCGGAAGAGCTGACGGTGACACCTGTTGTAGCGCTGGGTTGTGATCCCGAAGTTATGGTCGATACACATGATACCGTTCTTCATCGACATCGCCTGATGTATTGGTCGCTTGTGGCCAAAATACTACAAGGCATTTCTCGGTCATCACCGTTGTGTTAGTGTAGTCTACTTATTTCAGGACTGCTCCAAAATACACTTCATATTTTTTTCTCTATCGATCTATGCATGCGTTTACGGACTTTACATCAAGACCATCCGCTTTATATTTGAAATCATTTGAAGTATCCCCATACTTTTGGGGATTTGCTGTGTGTTTGTCAGCCTACAGTACCTGCGAGGCAGGACAGGTGTTAGTAGGCTGCAGGCTACTTCCTGTATAGGAGATTCCGTTTTCTGACCACATCGCCTCCTCCCTTTGCTTCACCAGTCGGTACTAAGCAGACACGATCTGTTAGCCTATTTACATTCATGTATGAAGACCATTGTCGTAAGCATTTGTCGGAGTAACGTGTTTGAACTCGGTACTTCCACTCCACATTGCACGTGTCTACGTAGCCCCATATGTGAGCCAACATACTCCTGGTTTGTGGGTCACATATGGAGATAGTGTCTACGATACCATTTAAACGAAGAGTCCTCTTGATAATGACAACGTGAGACAGAAGACACTTTATTATTCAGACTAGTCGCAGGCGAGAGCAGAGTGACCATTAGTTTCTGTAGGTGCCATAGTTATTCCAAATTTGGAGATAGGCCGAGTTTCGACTCGCAGATTGATCAATAAATAAGCATATTTTTCGAGGTCGCAATATGCCTCCACGCCCTAGGGTTGAGGGAACTTGCGGTGTGCCCTGCCTATGAAGCTATTTGCTGTGTTGCATGAGGTTGTGGGTTTTGGCCCCTCTGATCTCCATTACCTCTGCAGAACGCATCTCAATAGGTTCGTGTAGGTCTGGATGAACCTGTTCTCCTCCCGAATGGTAAACTGTAAAACAAGGCACATCTGACTCGTTGGGTGTGGAATAATTACAAAAACTTTACAGAAGTTGTCAGCCAGAGTCTGTATTGTGCTGTTGTGGGTGTGTGTAAAGGTTGTATATGTGCCTACATCATTCATCCAGTAAGCCTCCCGCCCACTGGGCTTTAAGGAGTAGTCTGTTTCCATACATCAACAACATGTGCTTGCCCTAAACATTGTGATTAGGGCAAGAGATGACTCACTATAATGGCTATGTCGGCTTTATTTTGTATTGAAGCTGTTTTATTTATGTCTGTAGTTATTTTTATAGTTCACATTTCAAGTTAGCTTTTATCAAACATAAATACAATAACATGAGTGAATCTAGTTTTATTGACAAGCTGCAGTAGTTACGCCATTGGGTCCACGCTAATTAATCAAATGTGATCAATTGAGCAGATTTAAGCGCCATCCCTAGGTGATATCCTAGTGCATTATAGCCTTTCCACACTCTCCAAGATTGGTCATTTATTACCAACAATATTAGTGTTGAAGTGGTGTCTTCCCATCTTTTACTATAGAGCACTGTACAGTCATCACATGCCTAAAGGTTAGTCACACACACATTTAACACACATTTCCTCTGCTGCAAATCAATGAAACCACATGCCTGAAGCTGTAAGTAATAGTTATTTGTTACTTTTTGCTCGCAATAATCCTTTAGCAGTGGCAACGGTCTGAAATACGCTTTTTGCTTTGAGTCATAAACAAACATCTGAGACTAAAGACATGCTCTGCAAGACCTCCCCATGATACTGCTAATACTGTGTCTGATAGTGTGTGTCAGATAGACTCTCTCACTTTGAATGCAAACCATCACACTATTGTTATTTTCTTTTGTGGTATTGGTCTTTGAGTTTAAAAAAAAAATGGCCCTGACTGATGGGGTTTCTTGTTATTGCATGCACACATAAACAGCAGGTATATTAGATAGTACATTACAACAGTGGATATGGAATGGAACCCTGATGGATCCTCATTCTTGATTTCATTGTGTTCAAGTTGGTGCAGTATCTTGCAATCTTTCCGGGTTTTTTTGCAATAATAAAAAATCCAAACTTGCACAGACTTGTCAGTGATAAAGGACCTCTGCTTCCTCTGATTGTGCAAGAAATCACACCCCTCACACGATTCTTAGATGAGCCCTAGTTCTGGACTCACACAAGGCTTTCAGCATGTACACATTGAAGGCTAAGAATTACAACACATTTGACTACAACATAATTTGTTCATCATAATAAGTTCATATGGAAATCCATGCAACAATCTTGTACACGCTGAGCTGAGTTGTGATATTTTGCAGTTGAGTGTGAAACTAGTGCTGAAAATAGTAGACACAGTAAGGCCGACATAAGCCTCAAGCACATTCACTTCACTTCACATCATTTACTTATATTTTACATAATAAAGTATAACCATGTCTAGTAGACATGTCCTACAGGGACAGTAATAACAAATGTTATCATCCATATAGGAAGACTAGACGTGCTAGCTGCGTTTCATAGCTTAAAATCTTACATCTAAAATACAAATGTTTGTGCCTTACAGTCAGGTACAGACATTTCCAGTACAACCTTAAATCAGGTTGTCCAGTCCTGTCAAAGGCATCCTACAAGGTCAATGGACCTGCATGAAAAGATAACTAGTTTTACTACCGTTGCCTCAATGTAGGCCTATCTCATTGAAGCCAGTGATAGCTGTTAGCTAAGCCAGTAAATGTTCCCTTTCCTTTAGAAATGATTTCATTGATTCCAATTGAATGTCTATTGTAAAAACATGACCTGTCCTGTTGTAGGTAATTACAGAAAGTGTTTATAATATCATCAATACTGTGTCCACTGTGTCTAAGGCAATGGAAGCTGGTTTAAACCCCCCCCCCCCCCCCCCCCCCCTTAACCACAACTCAAACTACTATGTCTCTGTTGCCTGTGGAGCAAGAAAGAAGTAAAATAAATAAATATATAAATGAATAAAACAAACTCTCTTTCTGGACAATTAAGTACAATTACAGTTAATGAAGGGCAGGACATGTCATCCCTCCCCAATAAGGGGTGTTATTATTATGTAGTAAGATGCTGACAATTGCTGTAATTAAGGCTTATAGTGTAGAGATTGACATAGTGACAATTGCTCTGGCACGTGATCAACGTAGATGTGAAACCTCCTTTTCACGAGACAACATTGCCTTTGCATTGTTATCCTTTCATGCTACCACCATGACTCATGCTTCTAAACTGAGCTCATGCAATAGCATTGCTGGTTCTGTTACTGCAGAAAATCACTATGTTGATGTTTTAAAATACACAGTGACCAGTGCAATTCCAAATAGCCCCCATCTCTCCTGTTTACCAACAGAGAAGCCAACCAGGAAGCTGAAAGTGCTCTTTGTTTTCACTGGTACAGGAAGTTGGAGTGAAGCAGAATGCCAAGCAGTAGAGAACAGCACAGCTGCCTGGCTCATCTTGGCAATGTCTGGAGAGAGCAGAGATTATAAAATAGATACAAACCTATGGATTCAAAGAAAAAACATAACCGATTTGTTTTTGTGTGTACCAGCAAACTTTTTCTGTTTTTGTTTTTAAATAATCAAATTATGATTAGCTTTTTTTTCAAATGAGTTAAGTGATTGTCGTAGTCAGGAGCTAATTTTAAATATTAAAAGTAGGATGATTCAGTGAGCAGTAATTCAATTAGGCAAGGATTTGTTGGAGACTTAAACGGTCAGACTCAGATTACCTTATTCCTTATACCTCATAGTATACCTTCAGGCTTCAGTAACTTTGGTATTTCCCTTGGTTTTGCTCATAATTTGATGGTTAACCAGCTGATTGCTTTTTGAGTGAGGTAACCAATCATCTCTGTCTGTGTCTACCAAAGCCGCCTTCAATTTTGTTTTGTATTATATATTTTTAGCAACATGCCCGAACAAGACCATTCCCAAAAGAACAAGAGACATTTCCTATCGCTAATAATTGGAAGTTTTCACGTTGTTTTCTGTTGGCCCTATTTCTACGCTCATTGTCAAATCCTACTCATTATTACACACTCACACTCCTCGTTACTGATGAGGAAACAAAACAGAAGAGACGTTGCATACATTTTCCAACGTCTTTTAACTACGTCTACGCCTATTGATGTCCGATTTGTCCAGACCAAAGTAACATGAAGCAACACAATGTTAAGCAATTTCCCATGTTACACTGTTTGTTCTTCTAGGATACGCATGTGTAGAATTTTAAATCAAAGCACAGCCTACATCCAATTATAGTGTTATTTAGTATAATTGTAAATGCAAAATGCATAACTTGGTAACATTTTTTAATTGAACTAATGTTATCTCAGTAGCAAAAATCAAAAAGTGAGTATATGTGCACTTTTTGGCAGTACGATTTCCATTTTAATCACATTTTTAATCATCTCCCCTGTGTGTGGCAGGTGCAGTCATTCATAAATGTCAAATTTTAATGAGAATGATATTGTGTTCACAATGTCTAATCTTTTAAAGATGCATTGTCCTATCGAGTTTAGCATGACTGTTGGGGGTTGTCGTGGAGACCTCCCCGTCATCTGTCACAGTAAGCATCAGACCCATGAAGAGGAAGGGTTAAAGTATAAAGGAAATAAGCTTTGGTTAAATGGACTTTGCATTTCCTGGTCTGCTAAGTCAGATGCTTAGTTCAGGGTGCAGGAAACACAGTATTGCTGAAGAGATGTGCTGAGCTTGTACGTAGCGCTCATCAATGACCTGGTTCTTATGAACCTGGCCCTCTGTACTGCTTCAAACAATGAAATATGGACTGGCTTCCAAGTGAACAGCAGCTGGTAATGTACACTTGAGGTGGACAAATGCTTTAGAAATCATGCAAACATACACTTCCTTCTGTAAAAAGTGTCTCCCTGAATATTAATTCATTGTCTTGTTCAATGCTGCTTATAGTTACTGCTGAGTTTTGTTCTGCTCCTGCTGTATAGTGACAAACTGTGTTAGACTGCAACATCTATGCACTGCCCAGTTGCAAACTAGTCGCTGTGTTGCTTTTGGGAAGTTAGGTACTAAGATGTCATGTTATTTGTGTGTCAGATGAGTCACATTGTCTGTCACACTTGCTGGTTCTGTGGAAATCCACTCTCATATCATTTTTAAATTTCATTAACAATAACCTCTCTGCACTTTTAACTGTGCAGCATTTTACAGCATCCAGATACATTTTTAGTTGTTGCCTTTTTTAGTTTTGAAATGCAAGATGCACACCATCAATCGTGTCGGCGTTTAATAGCAGCTCTTTCAAGTTGAACTGTTCCATTGGTGCGCTGAAATATGTCTAGTGCAAGTCTAGTGCTTTAGTGCTAGTGTGTCATTTTAGTCTTCTGTGAGAGAGGAGGCAGGATATGCTGCAATTCTGGCACTGATGAGTGTGGCGATAACTCTTCACCCCAAAATGGGGTGAAGAGATTCTGTAGACAAGCACATGATTCTTTTGTGCTGCAGCATAACGTTTAATAGAAAATATCATTTAGTAGAGCCAGTGTTGTGTGATAAAAGTTGGACTGTGCGTAAGTAAGTGAAGAACATGTCAGCCTTTGTGCAGAAAAGGAGTGTAAAGTCACTTGACTAATGCCTTTCTCCTCATTACATATGAAAAAACACCTAAATCAGTCTCATGTATACTGAAATCCTCTCTCCGCCCTCCTGCAGAAAGATGTGGGCTATCTACAACAGTGGCTGGAGGCGTTTGTGGCGTCTTTCGAGAGGCTTATAGATGTGCAGTCCCTGGAGCCCCGGAGGTGAGACATCCAATAAAATGAATGAGACATCCATTTTATTTACACTCAATCACCTCCCTCCTGTTATCTAGAACATTTTGCTAGTGGACAATATCTGTCAGCTGAACCCTGACCTCATCTGGAGACATTGACACATTTTGAACTGAATAACAAACAGCAGCAAACGTTTGAATTATGCTCCCCCTTCCCTTCGCTACCCCTCTTTTTCCTCCCCTCCCCTCCCCGTCCTCTCTCTCCCAGGCTAGAGGAGTGCAGCTCAGAGGTGCCCTTGCTTCCCAGAGAGGTCCTGGTGTTCCTCAGCACCCAACTATGGCACAGTGCCCTGCACCTTTCTGGGGCCGAGCAGAACAGCAGCATCCCCCACCCACTGCTGCTCATCAAGTTCTTCATCATCGTCTGCAGGTAATGCTGGGGGGGTCATCATCATCATCAACAACAATGAGCAAATGTTTGATCTTTGTAGTACAAAGCATACACATATTTGATATGTCCCTGTTAGCTTATCAGCAACCAATGTTTTCACCTCCCAAAAAACTAGAAGGTTATCATGTGAATGGATGTAATGCTCTGCATTCCTCTGTACTTCTTCTACAGGAATATGGGAAACATTGATGTTGAAAAGACGCCTGGCTTTGTTTTTGAAACTATCAAGCTTTTGAATTATTGTTTGAACCAGGTAAGGGCCAACAGTGTTAACAAAAGCAGATAACATATCTTCCTGTGTGATTTATAACATGGATCTCCCAAGCCATGCAGTAATTCATGCTCTTCACATCATTTACTGCACATTCGGACAAACAGTATGGAGATATGATATACACAGTCTGACACTAGAGAGTGATTCTATTTATATGGCATGACACACACACACACACACACACACACACACACACACACACACACACACACACACACACACACACACACAACTAGAAAGTAACATAACTAGTTTACAGTGATGAAGAGAAATAGGTGTGTGATTGACCTTCTGTGCCTTTTGTAATGTTTTGTCTCAGTTGCCTCCTAAGCCAGCCTGTTTTCGTGTGCGTGTGTCCATCAGCTGAAGAAGGGCAGTGGGGAGAAGGAACCTCTCCAGGCGGTGATGCAGTATGGGCTGCTGCTCTGCGAGAGCCTCTTCGATCCTTATCAGACGTGGAGGAGATGCCTGGCTGGGTGAGTGTGTGTGGCCCAGCTGTTGCTTTAACCCAGGGCCTCCGGATGCTGGAGAGATCGCCTAGAAGAATGTTTTGGGGAGTGGTACCTGCATGCACATTAGACATGCAGACACACAACACAGGCTTAAACAGACACACAACACAGGCACAAACAGACACTTGTAGGCGCACTCATGCATGCACACATGCACACACAGATGCCAACGCGCACAACGCATACACAACCATGCACGGATTAAGAATGCAGAGGCCCCTGGCCCCCCCTACAAACTCTTGGAGCCCCCCCCCCCCACTCATGTGCAACAGTAGTAGCATGTATTTGTTGAAAACGTACCATAGCTTATACAGGGTTTACACTACAGGCTACAGCCTATGATCAAAACCTTAAGGACAATATCAACACCTGTAGATATCTTGTATCATACAGGATTTCCACCACATGATTGCAACAATACTTTCCTGGGCCAGCGGCAACGCAGTGTGTAGCTCAATGGACTACGCAAGCACATAGGCCTACTGCCCCACCAATACAGTTCTACGATTTAGATTCTTCCATCACACACACACACACACACACACACACACACACACACACACACACACACACACACACACACACACACACACACACACACACACACACACACACTCTGCGTATAGACCAAATAATAGGGCAAATAATAATATATGTAGCTTGTATTTCCCATCATACAGGTTTTCCACCATCACAGATCCTGGCATAGAGACGCAATGATACAATAATATTTTCCAAAAGCAACCAATGTCAACTACTTGGAGACTTTACACCTTGGAGACAAGAATAGGCCTATATACCTTAAATTTGGATAGTCCATAATTTGGATAATAATTAAAGGAATGTGACGTGAGCGAGCGTCCGGGACAAAATCCATTTGATTGCTTTGTTTTTTATTGGAATGGTCTAACTGGTTGCGAGTGACGCAGTGCAATGCGGCGCACAGTTTTGAGCTGAACTTTTGTCAGACGCCCGATTTCTATGTACTTTTTGTTGCTCGAGTTGAAAACGCTGTAGTACACAGTGTCATGGACAAGGAACGGCTGATTCATTTAGTTGAAATGAGGAGTTATCTCGTGGTTTATTTACATGAAGTGCATATTTAACGGATTCAGTGTAGACAGTCCGATGTTATGCGATAGTCGGACACTCGCTTGCTGTGATGGTCTTCTTTCTGGCCTTTTTCTTTAAACTCCTTCACCACATAAAAGTCCTGGTCGCCGACGAGTTCCGACTATTGGCAGTATGGATAGATAATTCAAGCATCGTTGACTCATCCTTGTTCTAGTCCAGTTCATTTTAAATCCTTGCCTGCATGTTTTGCATTTCACAAAATGCATCCATGATGTTTGATAGTTTGGTTAGTGTGGCAGGGTTCCTCCTTACCACATGCCACCGAAGTAGCTTTCTTTGGGGCCCTCCGACACAGGACACGGGTAGATGGTAGTTCAAGATGTTTAATGGAGATTAAGGCAGATGGTATTCGCCGAGCTGATGGTACTTCTTGTCATGACTGTGGCTCCTCCTCGAGTGTGTGTGTTGATGGCTGGTTTATCCTGGGTGCCATGATTGCTCATGCACCACAGGTGTGCAGCCCCACCCAGCCAGAGTCCAATCAGTCTGACTCAGGCCAGGTGAGGCTGTAAACCAGCCATCAACAGCACACACTCCACATACACCCTCCACAGTTAGCAGCAAACATTAACCGTAATGTCGTTTATACTCTCTTGTCTTAGCTAAGGTAACGCCGCTATCCAAATGTCCACGGTTACGGGTCACCTGACCTCATCCTTAATCATCGTCATGATACAGACACAGCCAGTAAACCAATCATAATATTTTTCTTATTTGCAAATAAAGTAACTTTGCATTCATTGGATTTCAACACACACACACACATTTAATTATGTTTATTCGATTATATATTAAAGAAAAGACAGAATGAGGCCACAGTTGGTGGGGTTTTAGAGGCCCCTAGAGGTCGGAGGGCACCGGCCCAATCGGCCCGGTGTATAATCCGTGCCTGTACACAACACATATTGGCACACAGACACTCCAGTGTTAGTAACCAACATTCATTGACTCAGAGTAATGTAAGTGGGAGTGCAATTACTTCTGCTTTCTCTCTCTGGTAGGGAGGAGGTGAGTTTGCTGGAGAGGAGCAAGTACAAGTTCTGTCCTCTTGCCCTGCCAGAGGAGCTGCCTGTCCTGTTCCACGGTGAGACCTGCAGCCTCCACTCCTCCACTCCTCTACTCCTCCACCCCTCCACCCCTCTACTCCTCCACCCCTCCACTCCTCCACGCCTCTACCCCTCCACTCCTCCACTCCTCCAGCCCTCCACCCCTCCACTCCTCTACGCCTCCACTCCTCCACCCCTCCACTCCTCCACCCCTCCACTCCTCTACTCCTCCACCCCTCCACTCCTCTACTCCTCCACCCCTCCACTCCTCCACGCCTCTACTCCTCCACCCCTCCACCCCTCCACTCCTCTACTCCTCCACCCCTCCACTCCTCCACGCCTCTACTCCTCCACCCCTCCACTCCTCCACTCCTCCACCCCTCCACTCATCCACCCCTCCACTCCTCCACCCCTCCACCCCTCCACTCCTCTACTCCTCCACCCCTCCACTCCTCCACTCTTCCACCCCTCCACTCCTCCACCCCTCCACCCCTCCATTCCTCCACTCCTCAGCCCCTCCATTCCTCCACTCCTCAGCCCCTCCATTCCTCCACTCCTCAGCCCCTCCATTCCTCCACCCCTCTACCCCTCCACTCCTCTCTGTCAGGACCACATACCATAGGTGCCTTCATCCAACTGTTGCCATCGCTGCCTCAGTGTAGCTAAGTGTTGACGCCTGGACTGAACTTTAATTTCCCTCCGCTCCTCCTGTACCTACTAATCCACACTTCCTTTTTTAATAACTGAAACCCAAACCCATATTGAAGAAATATGTGGAAGTGCAGTTGCCGATATGGTTGGTCGATATTCCCCCCCAACCCCTAAAAAACCCCAACCTAATTATGGGCTGTTTAATTATCAGGTTTCTATTACCACACTCTAAACTGTTCTAATTATAGCAGCCCATTTGATTAGCTTGTTTTAATCCCCAAGCCCTCTGGGAATTCCTTCCCATGTCAAGTAGTCTGTCCAAGGTTTACACCACAGCACTGAACCCACTAAGAAATGTTTCCAGCTTATTGTTTAATACCTGGTAATATAGAAGGATTTATTACACCTCAATACCTGAAGGACGCAGGTGCTATTGCTTTTGCTTACAATTTAATTTGCCCACACCCACCGTTTGTAACTAACAGCACAGTGAGTTTGAGTTGGCTAGCTTTTGACTCCTACTCCCACATGTCCACAGAAAGCCTACAGGAGAGCGAGAAAATTCCAGAGTTCCTCACAATCCGACTGGTTCATCTCCTAGGGGCTGTCCTCAGCGGGGCAAAGGTGAGCCTCCTCAGTGTATAACCTTAGGAGTCCATTTAATTTGAGTGTGCTGGTTTTTTTCAGTGTTATAAAAAATAACTTAAACACACACAAGCGGCCTTTTGTATTGATGTCCATGACGTATGGGTGTTTCAGGGGAATGGCCTTCTCTCCATCACACCTCACTCCGTTGAGGATCTGTTCTGCCTGCTGCGGGCGTGGTGCTGCCAGCGCTCCGCTGAACCCAAGGACCCCCGGATCATTAGACTGACCCTGCAGTGCCTGACCGTCGTGATACACATCCTCCACTCCAGCAGCCCCGCGGAGCGGCAGGTGGAGATCAAAACCGTCCTGGAGGGCTACTTCCAGCTGCTCAACTGGAACCGTCCACCGGGGGGTTGCCAGGAGGACAGGCAGCACTGGGAGGACAGTCTGATCACCCTCCAGAGCCATATGCTGAGTACGAACGTTGAGCCTCATACATACATGGAACGTTTCTCAGAAGCAGATTAAATATCTCCCCTTTTTATTATGCTTTTTCTGGATAAGGGCTTGAGGTCAGGGCTTATTTTCTTGGTATTAAATATATATTTGCTAATAATAACTCCCAAGTGTCTCATCAAGATGTGATCATGTGTTATCTTCTGCAGCGGCTGTGCCTGAGATCCTGCAGTGTTCCGACAGGCCCGCGCTACAGGCAGTCTTCCTCAACAACAACTGCTTCGAGCACATCCTCAGGCTGGTTCAGAACAGCAAGGTCAGACCCTGTCTTATCATTTGTGTTTATGCCCCGCCCATATGCATTGTTCTGTTTGTACAGCCTGTGGTTTGTCAGTCTGTCTGTCTGCCTGTCTGTGTTCCAGTTGGATCAGTCATTCCTAATAATGTGACATTTCTTATCGTCCAGCCACGCTCACTGACACCTTCTCCTTGGTTAGTGGAACAACATCTGCGTGGTCAATGTAGAAGATTGCAACATTTGGATATG
The DNA here is from genome assembly GCA_030340625.1 of Merluccius polli. NCBI lineage: Eukaryota > Metazoa > Chordata > Actinopteri > Gadiformes > Merlucciidae > Merluccius > Merluccius polli. The sequence continues at coordinate 339,671 of JAOPHQ010005697.1, forward strand.
CGCATGCATCGGCGTGCTGATAAAGTGTGTTTGCAGTTTACGTGCATAAGAAGCAGTGTGCAGAGCCAGGGAACCGAATCAATGGCTGCTCTGAATCTCTCACACATTTCAAGTAACCTATTTGTCTAAGTGGCTGTCATCTTGTTGTGTGTGTGTGTGTGTGTGTGTGTGTGTGTGTGTGTGTGTGTGTGTGTGTGTGTATGTCCTGTAGCTCTATCAGAGTAGCAGGCCGGAAAGTGAGCGTGTGTCTGACCTCACCACACATTTGCTTACAGAGGTCGAAATGGACCAGGTACTCCGCCCCTGCCCCTGTTGCCTACTCCCTCCCCTCTTACTCCCATGGTGTCGGTATTGCTCTGTGAGCAGGAAACTTGGCCTTCTCCCCCTCCCCTTCCGTCACTTACTGTTCAGAGGTCTTACAACAGGAAGCCGGAGACAGGAAATCTGATTTCATACACTCGATTAACGCTCACGCGAAAACAAAAGCGAACTAATGATGTGTGCAGCAACTGTGTGGATATATAGGACATGCATAGCTTGCAGTCTCTCATCTGACCATCTAGAATGGCCTGTTTACTTTGCTTTTTGTATAGATATAAGAGACTTTTGATAAACATAAATATTTACCCTCAATAGTTTACAATAAGATTGGATATAACATGACAATTTTATACTTGTATTTTATACACATTTTCATACAGTAGTTAGCTGCCACTATAAAGAAGGAGAATATTATGAAGCATTACTCATAGACATTTGCTTTTGATATACTTGCATTCATATACTATGCATTGTACTACTGAGGGATGCATACACATACCTGGAAATGTCGAGATTAATTTTCATCTACGTTAATCCATTCGGCATTAGCAACTGCTTACATCCTGTTCACCAATAAGAAGTCAAGTTTCCTGTTGTCAATAATAGGCCCCAAAAAGCATGTTGTTACTGCATGAGGGGGGCTGTTATCTGCGCATGTTGGGTGAAGGCTGTGTTCTTATGAGTAATGGCTGATGTTCCTGGTGTTTCTGTGTTTCTCTCGGTGGCTGGCCTGCTCATGTGTAGCTTTGTGTGGTGTCTTTCATTATGACTTTGTGTTTCTGTTGGGCTGATGTTTGGTACTTCTTTGGAATTTCTTTCTGTCTCTTTCTTTCTCTTTCTTCTTCACTCTCTCTGTCTCTCTGTCTCTCTCTCAATTCAAAGGGGCTTTATTGGCATGGGAAACATGTTTACATTGCCAAAGCAAGTGTGAAATAAAAACAAAAAATGTACGTACAATTACAGGTATACTCGAATAGTATGGTCTAGTATACTAGTCTCTCGCTGTCTCTCTGTCTCTCTCTCTCTCTCTCTCTCTCTCTCTCTCTCTCTCTCTCTCTCTCTCTCTCTCTCTCTCTCTCTCTCTCTCTCTCATTTTCTCTCTGTCTCTCTGTCGTTATTTCTATGCATGCTGGGACCTTCCAGAAATAAACATGTTCTGAGATGAGCAGTGTGGGCTTTTCTTTACCCCAGCGCTAATCATTATGTATGTAAAAAACCTGCTAAAAAACAGCACTCACTCTTATTCACAAGATAATAGAAACTCGATTAGAAATCCAATTTTCTTTTTATTGTGGTCTGTGATCCCTCCATCTGGTTTGTCTCTTCAACCTAATGTTGGTCTATATGGTTCATGTTGTCATACTCTGTCACAGTATCATGGAGCAGTTGTTCTGGCAGTTGGTCTCTACAGCATGTTTCCCTCCCTCTCTCTGAGCAGGTGTGGGAGAGAGGATCAGACCGAATCACGGTCCATGCCTTAGGCGTCCTCACAGCCATAATGAGCAACTCTCCCTCAGCTAAGGTAAGCGGCCATGTCCTGTCAAACATTAAACTTCGCCCTGCATTTTGTCCTCAGTGCCCCTGCTTTGTACACTCTTAAGATGTACTGCCCCACCAAATGCCAACATCGGGCCAGTATACCATTCCAGTTGGTGGTGGTTGTCTGTTTTTGGATGACGTTTTGTTAGTCAATCGGCGTTGGTTGGAGTTGTATGCTTTGTTGTGGCAGTGTGCAAGCACCTTTTTAAAGCCTGAAATGGTCCCATATTTTAACATGACATTTAAAAGGATTTCTAGAGCATGTGTAAGCAAGTGTATATCCCCAGTAGAGCAGCTCTTCTGCAACCTATTTCTGTCTCCTCTCCTCTCCCCCCGTCCCCACCCCAACCCTTCCCCCACCCCACCCTCAGGAGGTTTTCAAGGAGCGGATCGGCTACTCCCAGCTGTTCGATGTGCTAAAGAGTCAAGGTCACCCCACTAAGAGGTTGCTGCAGGAGCTCATGGACATGGTGAATAGGACACCTCATTAGCACTACTAACGGACAGAGAAACCATTTTCACAGTCTGCTGTACTCCAGTCAGCATTACGTTAAATCTGTTTGTTTTCCCCAACGCCAATCGACCGCTCGGTGGGCCATTATCAAATAACATGTAGTGATTCACTCTCTGTCATCTTGTTTGGCCTCCAACCTTCTTCACCTTTTACATCCTCTCTCTCTCTCTCTCTGTCTCTCTCCCAGGTCGTGGAGGGCGAGCATGCGCACGCCCATCTCCTGGGCATCAGCAACGACCAGCCCCTGCTGCTGCTTCTGCAGTGGCTGCCGGACCTCTGGGCCCAGCGGGACCTCCAGCTGCTGGTTGCCCAGTGGCTGGCGGCCGTGTGCGGGGGCCCCCTGTCCTGCCGCACCGTGGCGGTGGAGGCCGGCATGGTGGGCACCCTGCTCGCAGTGCTGTCCCAGCCCCAGAGCCTGGACAGGCAGTGTGCTGACTCCCTGCTGGGGCTGCTGCAGGACCTGGGCTCCCTGTGTCTGCGACCAGAGGAGCTCAAGAGCCTGCTGCGGCTGCTCAGGTCGGAGCATAACGAGGATCAGGATAACAGCCAGAAGGAGATGCACCCATACTGCACCCGCATCATCAGGGTGCTGTCGGCGATGGCGGCGCGCAAGGGCCGGAGCAATGCGCTGCAGTACTTTGATCTCACGCCCCCTATGGCGGGCATCATGGTGCCCTCTGTCCTCCGCTGGCCGGGCAGTGGCTTCGCCTTTCACGCCTGGCTGCGCCTCAACGTGGAGTTCCCGCCACATCACACTTCCACGCCTAGTGACCCTCTGCCCGGCCCCGGAACTATAGTGCAGCACCACATGGGCAAAGGACCACGCCGGAAACAGCTTTACAGGTACCACGGGGCAAAGGCGCTGAAACAAATATCGCATAGATGAAAAAATGTGGTTTGATTTCTTCCTTGAAATGTCTGTATAAGAATACCACATTGTAACATTTTGGTGCTTGTTATGTTAAGTTTTTTCACAGCAAGTGGGACAGGGCTGGAGGCCTTCTTCACTATGGAGGGGATTCTGGTGGTGGCCGTTTGTACAAAGAAAGACTACATGGCCGTGCCTTTACAAGAGAACCCCTTAACAGACTCCTGCTGGGTACAGTTACACAATAATAATCATAATATAATCATAATAATCTTTATTTGTATAGTACCATTTTAAAGAAGTGTTACAAATTGCTTAACAGGGCGAGTAAAAGCAGATCGCATAGCAATAAACATTCAAAGACTGTCTTCTGACACGTCACTTATATATATGATATGATTATAAATAATACTGTTTGTTTTATCTTATTGACATACCTTAAAGTTGTCTTTAATTCTTAAGTCTTTAATTCTTAATGTAAGCAATGTTTTGCCCTTCCTTACTTCCTTTTAAACGTTGAATATTCTGTGAGCTGTAATGTTTTTTAAGTTCAGAAAGTTCTCTACATACTACATACAAAACTTTCAGCTACCCTTGTTGTCTTGCTATCATGTCTATATGCTATTGTTTTGTTGTGTAGCTAACAGAAACATCGTACCTTTTGTATCCACAGCATTCGGTGTCTATAGTCCACATCCCCGGGCGCCGGCCTTTCGGCCAGAACCTGGTGAATATCTATATCGACGGGGAACAGCGCAAGACTGCACAGCTTCGCTTCCCCTCTTTCAACGAAGTAACCGACCAATTCATACTATTATGATGATTATTGCTGTTGCTGTTATTATTGTTAATGTGTTGAATTCTTCAACACATCCACACCCACCCACATCATCTCCAATCCTTAATCCTCCTCCTCCTCCTCCTCCTCCTCCTCCTCCTCCTCCTCCTCCTCCTCCTCCTCCTCCTCCTCCTCCTCCTCCTCCTCCTCCTCCTCCTCCTCTTCAACACATCCACACCCACCCACATCATCTCCAATCCTTAATCCTCCTCCTCCTCCTCCTCCTCCTCCTCCTCCTCCTCCTCCTCCTCCTCCTCCTCCTCCTCCTCCTCCTCCTCCACCAGCCTTTCACCTCCTGCTGCATCGGCTCTGCGGGCCACCGGACCACCACCACTACCACCTCCACCTCCCCCACCCTGCCCACACCCTCCTACCACCCCAACAGCGACTTTACTTTCCCAGCCCACGCCCCGGCCATCACCCGTTCCCAGTCCTTCCCTGCCACCTTCGCTGGGGGTGGGGGTCACTGGGGGTCTCTACGCGACTCCCCGGTCCACACCATCCCCGCGGGGCTGCAGGACACGGAATGGGGCACCCCCACCTCTCTGGATGGCTTGTTGGGCACCGCCTTCATCTGCCACGAGGCACTGCTGCCTGCCCACACTAAGGCCCTCTACACTGCAGGTAGGGTCTGCACTATGTAACGCACTATGTTTTATACATAGTTCAACACTTTTATATAGATTACTGTTGCATGATAAGACTGTATAACATGAATCACACCATGCCTTGATGATGATGATGATGATGATTATTATTATGTACTTATTATGCATTATGTATTATGCATTATTATTATTGTTATTATTGTCATTATTATTATTATTATTATTATTATTATTATTATTATTATTATTATTATTATCTTCCGTACTAAAATACAAATACAAAGTAAATACAAATGTACAACTGTCCAGTGGGACATCACTAGTATGATGACACATATGAATGAATCCACTTTCAATATCCAATCATGTTTAAGATATGCCTTGGTTTTGTTTTGTTGCTCCTAGGGCCCAACCATGTGCCCTTATTCAAAGCAGATGGAGAAATGTCTGACCTGAACAGCAAGCTCCTACTCTACTACACTCCACAGGTGCAGTCATTCACACTATGAATACTGGGCAGCACGACACACTGTTGTTGGTAATCAGCATCAACAGCATGGCTGTCTGTTCTCCTCAGGCCTTCAAGAGCCAGATCTGTCTTGACCTGTCTCCCAACCATCACTATGACGGCAGGCTGACGGGCCACAGGGTGGTGAACTGGGACATCAAGGTTGATATTTGAAGATCAGGGTGTTGCTTGTCATTCATCCAAGCATTGTCTTTCTGAATTTGAGCATTGAATCATATTGCCAGCTCTTTCATCAAGGCTAAATGACAAAACAGCAGTGATGAAGATTGCAGTGTTAATATGATTATTGTTATGGATCTCTTTTTAAATACGATTATTACTACCTACTATGTCTATTTAAGTTGTGTCTATAAAATCTATTTTCCATTTCCATTTCCATTTTGCTTAAAACCTGCACTATGTAACTTTTCTAATTCAGCTATTTACTCCATGAAAACAGATTGGAATTAGAAAGTTTCTCAAGAATGACAAAAATATCGAAAATATAAAAAATGGATTTACTTTGGATTTACATATGGTGTATGTGTCCCTCCCATGCAGGATGTGCTGAATGTGGTGGGGGGCATGGGGGTGATGCTGCCCCTGCTGGAGCAGGTATGTGAGGCAGAGCAGGTGGACAGCAGGTGGGTCCAGGAGACGTCTGACCTGCTGGGGCCAGAGCTCACCTCGTCCAGGGGCCGCGCCGCCATGCTGCTTCCCCTCAGCAAATCCTCCGGTCCGTCATTCAGCTGTTGTTCAATCCTCTGCTTAATGTTACTGCTGTGGCTCAAAGAGATGTTATATATATTATATACAGTGTAGCGTAGTGCAAGGATAGTGTAGTAGCTAGGGTGTTCGATTCCCAGACGATAGGTACCGGGTTCAATCCTCTGTGTCCTACCTAGAGCAAGATGCCTTACCTGCTCTTGTAAGTGACCTGTAATATAATTTGCTGTAAGTTTGTATAAAAGCATCTGCTAAATGACTAAATTGTACTAATAGCACAACAATAGAACCAACGTTGTATGGCTATAAAACAGACAAAGACATAAAGTGCTTTTCCACCGCATGGTATCGGTTCGGCTTGACTCGACTTTACTCCCTTGGATCGGTTTTCCATTCACAAAAGTTGTGGATAGTACCTGGTACCTGGTACTTTTTTTGGTATCACCTCGGTCGAGGTTCCAAGCGAGCTGATACTAAAGGTGATGTGAAAACACTGCAGACCAGTGATTGGTCAGAGAGAATCGTCACCAATCGTAAGCCCGCTAAACCACACCGTGGTCAATTGATATGGAAGCATATCAAGAACACATCCCTTTGTTATCCTCTTTTATAAGAGTAGCGTAGCTCCAAAGTTTTAAAGAATAGGGCAGTGCATAGCGAGTGTGTGGTTGAGCGATTGGCAGAATGCAAGCGGAGCAGAGATAGTAGTTATCGCATTGATGTCATGCCAATTTCACATGGCATCGCTATGACCATCAGCTAGAAGCCTGCCTACACTGAGGGGGGGTACTATCTGAAGTGGAAAATGAAGTACTTGGTACCAAAAGCGAGTCGAGTTGAGCCGTGCCGAGCAGTAACATGTAGTGGAAAGACAGCAATTTTGACAGGGGTTGTAATGTGTGAAAGATAGACAGATATAGACTGTTGCATGGAAAAATCCTACTGTGGTATAGGTTACAACATTATACAACAAGCCCCTCTTCTATTTGTTTCACAGAGAGCCGGCTAGAGAGGAACAGCATCGCCGCCTTCTTGCTGATGGTGAAGAATCTCATTCGTCACCATCCTGTCAATCAAGAGAGTCTGCTGCACTGCCATGGGCCCAGCACCATAGGAGCCATGCTGGGCAAGGTACGGCTATGAAAGAGGATGTGCAATGGTTTTCTGAACACATCTTCATTTCTGTAAACCAACATGTGTCCAAGTAAAGACAGGGCAGTGATGGGGAAACAAACCATACTTTGAATGATTTGATCCTTTGGGATATGATTGGTGCCAAATGTGTTGGCACGCTTGCAGATGGGGAGGGGAAACATGATGAAATTATTCGTTGAAAGCTAAGCCAGTCACTCTCTCCAAGTTGTCGCCAAAATAATTCTGGTGTAGGTTATTAGATTAGGATGTAAAAGATTTTTGGATGAAACTAATAACTTTGGCCTACATTGGCCCCCAGTTACATATGTAAACCCTGTAATTGTGGAAATGATCTAACAAGAAGTCAGTTTTAATTTTAGCGTGACCAATTGAAGCACCATTGTTCTTTCAGTGGTCGTTTATTTTGCTGTGGTACAGACTACTGTCATGTCACCATTCTGTAGAAAGTCTCATCCTTATTTTGCGGGGGCCTTCCGTCCTGTTAAGCAGGTCCCTGGGAGTGTGATTGACATGAACGTCCTGCTGGCATGTCAACTGCTGCTGGAGCAGGCATTCAGCGAGGGCAACAGCCCTCTGCTGCACCAGCTCTACCAGTACCTGCTCTTTGACTTCAACATCTGGGCCAAGAGCCACTTCACCGTCTGTCTCGGTATGGGTGGCAATCTTGTTATTATAAGACAAAGAATACTTATGTATAAAAAAATGTTTTGTTAAACCGCCCACTTCCCTTGTGTGTGTGTTGTGTGTGTGTGTGTGGGTGTGTGTGTGTGATATGCTGAAAGGCTGAAAGCACTTTGCGACAGAAAGATGGAATATGTTATAGTGTTCAGGGTTCAGGTCGTGGCACTAATTAAAAGCAAAAATAATGCTTTAAGGTGTTTCCAATTAAATGACGGGTTCTCTCGGGTTGACTTTAATGAGTCACTTCTTAAATGTCAAACCTAAATGCAAATGTAATGTATGCAAATGTAATGTTTCTGTCCTGAAGCTCATGTGCAGTACCTGTCCTCTGTGATCAAGAACGGCAAGCAACGCATGCGGCGGAAGTATGGCGTGCAGTACATTCTCGATACTATCCGGACGTACTACAGGTACACATATACCATTTTTGAAAATGACATGAGCGTTTCAAAGTATCTATACACATGAAATGCATGTCTGAAAAATCCATCATTTAAAAAAAAAAAAAGAAGAAGAATCTCCATGTCTGCGTGTATCGGTGGACCTTTTGTGCCGTTTTGTATGAGCGCATGTGATTTGTGGCAGCGTGGAGAAGGATGGGAGTCGTCTGTCGGAGGAGAAGCAGAACATCCAGACCTCCCTGATGTCCCTGTTGACCGAGCTCCTCAAGGCCCCTACACCTGAGGAGCTTCACAGCCTGCTGGCCTACGTGCTCACCGCAGGGGAGGAGCAGCAGGTAGATCTCGCTACTCATAGAAAATTGCAGCCTGCTTTGTAAATATCATGTTGTGTTGTTTCAGAGTTTCTTATCATCTAACCTTTCCACCCCCCCCCCCCCCCCCCCCCCCACACACACACCTGCTCCCCCCTAGCCCCCCACATCCCAAACTCCCTCTTCAGCTGTGGTTTCTGCTTTCCTTCCAAGTCCTTCCCGACTCAAAACCCATCACTATTTCTTCACTTTTTGTTTTTAATCCAGCCCCCCCCCCCCCCCCCCCCCCCCAAGAGTTATGTCTCTATCCTGGCCTTAACCTATCCCGGCCTAATCTAATCTCCACGGCCTGTTATCTATAGAGATAAATAAAGGAGAGGGAGGGTTGTTAACACAGCCCAATCCCCATTCACTTAGAATGGGTTAAAATTGCTGAGGGTTCACCAAATTACACCCCAGCATTGTGGGCACCAGCATTAAACAAATGTATGATTTTGGGTATGCTTTTGTGTGATTTCTCAATGGCTGCCAGCCAGAGATGTGGCATGTCTTGTACTCCCTCGGTGTGTTACATACTTACTGTGGGGTTCTGTTGGCCATCAGGTGGTGAGTGCGCTGGACATGCTGTATGAGCTGATCCGGGGCAGTTCGCCACGGGAGCAGATGCAGGCCGCACTGCTGGAGTGGGGAGTGGAGCAGCTGTACTGTCTGCTACTCAACCGCGCATTCGGGGACGACGCCAGGGAGAGGGTGTTCAAGGTGAGGCTCTTCCAACTCCACAGCGCGACTCGCTGCCACGTGCCACGTTTTACCTTGTTGTGATGTAGTATAATTCAGTGTTTTTTTTTTTGTGCATAATAATAATAATAATTTAAATATAAAATGTTCTATTTACACTTCCTGTTATCTTGTTTGTTTGTTTTTTCATTGTAGGTTCTATACAATATCCTCAAGAGTGAGCGAATAAACGAACGCACAAAGCAGCGCCTAAAGCTGAAAGACTTTGGCTATCACGGCCTGGTCTGTTACCTTGGAGACATTCCTGTAACCATGACCACCGTGCGCTTTTTATATAAGCAGGTCCTTGCTACAGGTACTTTTTTAAAAGTCATCCTTTGCCAGTGGGACTGGCGACCACTGAGAATAAATGGATGATGTATTTTGTGTTGTTAAAGGAAAATTATAACAATGGAGACTAAATACATGGTAAGCTTACTGCCGGGCCCATGATCAAAATGTGTGTTGTCTTGTTTATTTTCTTTCTTACCCACAGATGCGAGTCCTAACTTCAGAGACCTGCTGGCTGTGGTCTACCTGTCCCACAGAGCTGAGCTCACCGTTCGACTGGAGATCTGTCGCAAGGTCAGTTTAACCTGCACATCCTCCTCGTCATCCTGGCCTTGATCTTCTGGGCCTCATTTATCAAGAGTTCATAGAATAAGTTCTAAATCCTATCATACGCATTAAGGACCTTATCTTGCCGGTCTGAAACGCAAGTATCAAACGCAAAGCGCAAGTGGCTTTGTGGGCGGATCTTGGGCGCTGTTCAGGGCTTGAAAACGAAATTATTTTTCAATCGTTCCGCTCCCAACGGAACCGGTATATTTAACGTTTTCGTTCTTGCGTTCCGCCACCAACATATCGTTCCTGAACCGGTTCGGAACGTAAAATAACATTTGTTCTTAACGTTCCGGCAGTGTTATTGGGCCTAGTCTATTTTTGTGGTTGTTACCTTACAATAGACCTAGTTATTGGTATATAACCAGGGTGGTGGTGGGAATTTGTGACAGCTGAGCTTAGCGGGCGGCGAAGTGAACGCGGCAACCGGAATTTTTTTTTTTTTCATGAAATAGGCTATGCTTTTGTGAAATTGTATAGGCTATATAGAGAACGAAAAAAAAACGTTATTAACCGGTTTTGGGGATTTCAGAATAACGTTTCTGTTCCGGAACAGTTGAAGACCATTTGGTTTTCGTTTCCGTTTCCGTTCCTCGTAAAATTCCGTTCGTTTTCGGTTTTCGTTTTCGTTCCTTGAACCGGTTCGGAGCCCTGGCGCTGTTGCTATTATGCCGGCGGGATAAATGACGCTTGCGCCCAGCGCAAATCTAAAATGGGTTGGTCTGAAGTAGCTACATTAGTCATAGGTGTGGTTTGGGCGTAACGTGCAATAAACCAATCAGAGCGTCGTCTCACATTCCCTTTAAATGCAGGCGTGCTTGTTCCATGGCGAGCACATCGCGCATCGCCACTACTGGGCCCAGATGTGTCCAATCCCGCCGTAGCGTGCGCATGCCCATCAGAGGGAAAAATAATTAGTTCTTCTGTTTAAATCTTTTCAGCTTTTCATTTTCCGTTGACAAAATGTAAATAAAGAAATGTCACAAAGACATACTTTACGATGTTTTGGCCTCACTCTCACTGAATCACAAGGTTATGAATGCATAGTGATATATTTGCAATGTAGTCTAACATTAGACCGAGATTACTTTGCTTATAGATGATGCAGCTCTTCTGTCAAATAAGCTCTCCTCTCCCGTGCTGCTGCTGGGGTATTTGGGTTAAATGGCATCGGCACATGCAGTTCAACATCACGTCTCCTGAAGTCCTGTAATATTTCTTCATTTATGTCATCAACACATCCACGATTCATGGAAATGTTGTGTAAAACACAACATGCCACAAAGAATGCTGCGACTTTTTGAGGACTGTACTGTAAAGTGCCTCCTGATTTATCCAAACACCTGAAGCGCATTTTCAGTATGCCGAATGTTCTTTCAATTACACCGCGTGTTTCTGTGTGTTTTCGATTATAAAACATTTCACGCGCTGTTGCTGGCATAATAAAAGGTGTCATCCTGGTGTCCTTATATAACTATGTGTCTTGCGACTATTGGTCAAACAGGTTAATTTGATCCGTCATTACTATTAGCCTGAATATTTTGGGTAACTGTGTACGCTAGATTTATGCCTATTTTTTCACATATGTGGTAATATTTTTGCTTGTATGTATGGTTTGCAAAAATGGGAACTGCTTCCTTGTAGATGAAAGAAGCAAAGTGTATGCACGTTGTACACACGCTACATTATGGCCAGGGACGGGCTGGCCATCGGGAGGTTCGGGAGATTTCCCGAACGGCCGGATGATTTCAGGCCGAGTCGGCCGGCCATAATTATTTTTTTATTTTATTTTGTGTATTATTATTTTTGGGCCGGTCCAGATTTTTGGACCGCAATGTGAGAATGAATATGCTGAACTGGAAATAGACGATTAAATTGTTGAATGGAATGAGTGAAGAGTGAACAGGAAAATCCAAAGAATAAATAAAGAAAATAAATGTATCACAGAGTGAAATATAAGGTCTTGGGACAGAAGTTTAATCCAAGTAGAGGACACTTCTTGGTACACTCTCTGCCGTGCTCTCTTCTAAACTAAATAACGTGGCATGGGAGCGAGTGCGTTTTGCGGTAAAGGAGTGTCCCTCTACCCCACACAGTAGCCTATTAGAGGTTCCTCTACCCACACAGTAGCCTATCAGAGGTCCCCTCTACCCACACAGTAGCCTATCAGAGGTCCCTCTACCCACACAGTAGCCTATCAGAGGTTTCAAGTATTTTGATCTAAAATCAAGCGCTATAGAAGACTGTTTGCTTATTAGCGCGACACTGGCCTGGTGGGGCTGAGGCTGACTGAGTCCTCTAAAGATGTACATCACCAGCGCCATTGGCGCGTGCATTTCTATTTATGTAATTGAATTCAATGTCAGATGGTGATTTCAGTCTATCACTCCTATGATGTCTGGAAATGTTGGATTGGAAGCCTCTTTATATTGGTTCAGACCACTGGCGTAGCCAGAAAAAAGACACTGTGCACCAGCAAATACTGGGTGTGCCAAATTTATTTTCGAGTGTTACACCTCCACAAACATTCAAAAGTATGTATCTCTCGAATACAATAACACAAAACATATCCACCTTAACAATGGAGGCACGGAACATGGCCCACTCAGACTCAATGTCCCCCGCCTCCCTAGGTACATGGCCAAAGCTCTCCCGCAGGTGGGAGTTGAAGCTCTCTCTGACAGGAGACTGTGCCAGACGTTCCCAGCAGACCCTCACAATTCGTTTGGGTCTGCCAGGTCTGACCGGCATCCTCCCCCACCATCGTAGCCAACTTACCACCAAGTGGTGATCAGTTGACAGCTCCGCCCCTCTCTTCGCCCGAGTGTCCAAGACATGCGGCCGCAAGTCCGACGACATGACTACAAAGTCAATCATCGAACTGCGGCCTAGGGTGTCCTGGTGCCAAGTGCACATCCCCCTTATGCTTGAACATGGTGTTTGTTATGGACAATCTGTGGCAAGCACAGAAGTCCAATAACAGAACACCACTCGGGTTCAGATCGGGGGTGCCGTTCCTCCCAATCACACCCCTCCAGGTCTCACTGTCGCTGCAAGGAGTCCAAAAAGGGTGGACACTCTTGACTCAGGATCTGTCTCCCCACCCGAAGGCAGAGGGAGGCTACCCTCTCGTCTACCGGGGTGAACTCCAACATACAGGCACCAAGCCGGGGGGCAATAAGTATTGCCACCCCTGCCCAGCCCCTCTCACCAGTGGCAACTGGTGAGAGGGGCTGGAAGAGAGTCCAACCCTTCTCGAGAAGACTGGTTCCAGAGCCCTTGCTATGCGTCGAGCTGAGGCCGACTATATCTAGCCGGAACTTCTCAACCTCGTGCACCAGCTCAGGCTCCTTCCCCACCAGAGAGGTGACGTTCCATGTCCCTAGAGCTAGCTTCTGCAGCCGAGGATCGGACCGCCAATGTCCCCACCTTCGGCCGCTGCCCAGCTCACATTGCACCTGACCCCTTTGGCCCCTTCTGCTGGTGGTGAGTCTGTGGGAAGGGGGTCCTGTACCCCATGGGTACAGGCCCGGCCACCAGGCGCTCGCCACCAAGCCCCACCCCCAGGCCTGGCTCCGGGGGGGGGCCCGGTGACCCACGTCCGGGCGAGGGACACGGAAAACCATTTCATCGTAAGGGGTCTCTGCGGCGGTTGCTGAGGCAAAAACCCGGACATGGGAGGAGTTCGGTGAGGCCATGGAGAACGACTTCCGGATGGCTTCGAAGAGGTTCTGGACCACCATCCGGTGTCTCAGGAGGGGGAAGCAGTGCATTGTCAACACTGTGTATGGTGGAGATGGTGCGCTGCTGACCTCGACTCGGGACGTTGCGGATCAGTGGAAGGAATAATTCGAAGACCTCCTCAATCCCACCGACACGCCTTCCGGTAAGGAAGCAGGGCCTGGGGACTCAGGTGTGGGCTCTCCTATCTCTGGGGCTGAGGTCGCCAGGTGATCAAAAAGCTCCTCGGTGGCAGGGCTCCGGGGGTGGATGAGGTCCGCACGGAGTTCCTTAAGGCCCTGGATGTTGTGGGGCTGTCATGGTTGACACGAATCTGCAGCATCGCGTGGACATCAGGGGCAGTGCCTCTGAATTTGCAGACTGGGGTGGTGTTCCCTCTTTTTAAGAAGGGGGACTGGAGGGTGTGTTTCAACTATAGGGGGATCACACTCCTCAGCCTTCCTGGTAAGGTCTATTCGGGGGTGCTGGAAGGGAGGGTCCGTTGGATAGTCGAACCTCGGATTCAGGAGGAGCAATGTGGTTTTCGTCCAGGTCGTGGAACAGTGGACCAGCTCTACACCCTCTGCAGGATCCTTGAGGGGGCATGGGAGTTTGCCCAACCAGTCCACATGTGTTGTGGACTTGGAGAAGGCATTCGACCGTGTCCCTCAGGGAGGCCTGTGGGGCGTTCTCCGGGAGTATGGGGTATCGGACCCCCTGATACGGGCTGTCTGTTCCCTGTATGACCGGTGTCAGAGCTTGGTCCGCATTGCCGGTAATAAGTCGGACTTGTTTCCAGTGAGGGTTGGACTCCGCCAGGGCTGCCCTTTGTCACCGATCCTGTTCATAATTTTTATGGACAGGACTTCTAGGCGCAGTTGAGGGGGTCCGGTTTGATGACCTCAGGATTGGGTCACTGCTTTTTGCGGATGATGTGGTCCTGTTGGCTTCATCAGACCGTGACCTCCAACTCTCGCTGGACCGGTTCGCAGCCGAGTGTAAAGCGGCCGGGATGAGAATCAACACCTCCAAATCCGAGTCCATGGTCCTCAACCGGAAAAGGGTGGAGTGCACTCTCCGGGTTGGGGATGAGATCCTGCCCCAAGTGGAGGAGTTCAAGTACCTCGGGGTCTTGTTCACGAGTGAGGGGAAGCTGAAGCGGGAGATCGACAGGTGGATTGGTGTGGCGTCTGCAGTAACGCAGACTCTGCACAGATCCGTCGTGGTGAAGAGGGAGCTGAGCCGAAAGGCAAAGCTCTAGATTTACCAGTCGATCTTCGTTCCTGCCCTCACCTATGGTCATGAGCTTTGGGTAGTGACCAAAGAACAAGATCGCAGGTGCAAGCGGCTGAAATGAGCTTCCTCCGCAGGGTGGCTGGGCTCTCCCTTAGAGATAGGGTGAGAAGCTCGGTCATCCGGGAGGAGCTCAGAGTAGACCCGCTACTCCTCCGCATTGAGAGGAGCCAGATGAGGTGGCTCGGGCATCTAGTTAGGATGCCTCCCGGATGCCTCCCTGGTGAGGTGTTCAGGGCACGTCCCACTGGTAGGAGACCCCAGGGAAGACCCCAGGGAAGACCCCACGCTGGAGAGACTGTCTCTCGGCTGGCCTGGGAATGCCTCGGGATCCCCCGGGAAGAGCTGGACGAAGTGGCTGGGGAGAGGAAAGTCTGGGCTTCCCTGCTTAGGCTGCTGCCCCCGCGACCCGACCCCGGATAAGTGGAAAAAGATGGATGGATGGCATATCCACACGTTGTGTGCGTTCTCATCAGTAATAGTCAACAGTAGTTCACAGCAGGTCTAAACATTCACACATGTGACATGCTCTCAAATAAATCAATAACAAAGTAATACAAAAAGCACAGTTTGTGTTCTCAAAAAAACACAGCAAAAACATAACACGCACACAGACATTGCATGCCCAATGAGATGAACATAGTGAAATATAACACACTCATGCGCGTACTCATGCACTCTCACAGAGCCATAACGTATCCATATTACGCATGATCAACAAAGCTATTTAACCATCTGAACACAACTATTGGGCTTAGTAGCAGAGTAAAGGACACAACAATATTGCTGCTTACCTGTGCAGCTCTCAATTTAAAGGGTAAGACGGCGTGGCTTGGCCTTGAACTCAATTATTACCTCATCAAAGTCCAGTTTCTCCGCAAGCTCATGTCGTCACTCAAACATGAGCAATGACATGCTATGCAGTCTCTCTGTGAGCATTGTAGCTTTGCTGGTGGATTTAATCCTGTTTACAACTGAAAACAGGCGCTCCACAGAGCAACTTGTAACAGGCAGTGATATCAGAATACGCAGTAAACAGTTCATGTTGGGAAAAACATCTTTGTCACATGAGTCCAAGATTTCAACAATGGACAGGAACTGATGTCCCCCGTCCACTTTCCGTTTGATGAGGTGCAGGTATCGCAACGCATTGTTTGACAGCAATTTTTTGGGTGTGCTAGCTGCCTCTTTGAGTGGCACCGGCACACCCGTGGCTACGCCACTGGTTCAGACCGATATAAGAGACACAACAGACTGCAGTGAGGCATTAAACAGCTTAGCAAGGGCTGGGAAACTCCTGTTATGTCTCCTAACTCTCGCCAAGACCTGCCATTAGCCAAAAACCTGAGGGTGGAGAGGACTTGGACCTTGCCAATAAGTTGGTGCGTTGTCTGAAAACATATTCGCTTCTTCTTACGCAGCCCGCAGCCCCCACCACATCTTCTTACGCTAGATCAGCCCCCACCCCACTCAATGCTATATCAGCCATTTGACGCATGCACCACCTACAGCTGCTATAGAATTTCGTAAAAAAACTTCAGTTAGTAATATGCATATGCATCATCAAATTATCTGATTAATGGGCAATGAACAATATTACTTGATACAATAATTGTATAGGTCTACTTAGGCATAGGCATAGGACTACATCGTATCATTAAAAATCACTTCCCGGGGGGACATTGTATTTGTATAAGTTGGTCAAAAGCATTTCTATCTAGTGTTTTTCCTATTTACTCTACTGCTTGCTTTGCGTACCTATGGTCAGACCCTCTGCGTAAATTTTCTCCTGATGTATGCACATTTTCAAGCCAAATTGAGAAATCCCACGTTTTGTCAAAAAACTGCGTATGCATGGTTTACGCAGAAATGTCTTCGTATGCAACGTTGATAAGAGGGCCCTGGTTCCCTTGACTGTAACAGTACACCTTGCTTAACGCAGGGTGTAGTGTATCAGTGTGTTTTAGGTTACAATACATGATGCCGTCCAACACAATTTACACACAGTACATTTTCCATTAGCAGTCAAACCTGCAACATTGGCAACAACAGTGTCTCTGCAGAGCCTTTAAAGAAATAGTATGCAGCCTCTGTAATGTGATGTAAAACAGGACATTGGGTTGAGACAAAACATAGGAGGAATGTGATTTGATCATTGAGGATTTGATGCACTGTTGTGCGAGTATCTAGTGGCTGCTGCTTACTTTCAGAGGATACAGGCTACAATTATGTTATTTTAGAAATAGTTGGTGGTCATTACAGCCTTTCAATAGTTATTTATCTATTGAAAGATAGACAGCAATTATGTCATTTAGAAACTAGGAGTTTATTCCAGCACAGTGGTAACACGAAGGAGAATCAATTGAATGATTGATGTTCTCTTTCTTCCTTTCTTCAACCCTCCTTAGCTCTTCCACCTGATCCACTCCAATGGAGACTACAGGAAGCAACTGGCCAAGCAGCCCGGCTGGCAGGACATCCTCACCAAGCTGTATGTGAAGGAGTCCTACGAGTCCCATGCCGCCAGCCTGGCAGGCTCGGACACCCACGGGTCCCTGGATGCCCCTGAGTCCCGGCCCCCGCTGCACAGGGACCACTACCTGGTCATCGAGGATGTGCAGGCAGACTCCTTATTGAACTACCAGACCTCCAGGGATGAGGAGGACGAGGAGTACGTAGGGGACCCTCAGGAGGACATCGCAGAGGATTTCTCCGCCCTGTCCCAGGCGCTCCTCAACGGGGGTGACGGTGGGGGCAACGACCAACTGAAAATATTCAGCGACACGCTTCATTTTAAGCCATTTGACTCCATGGAGCAGGTCAGCCGCACGTCCTCCTTCTCCAACGCTGTCGACATCCCTTCCCCTCAGCCCGACGAGGAGGGTCTCTATCACCCCCTCTCCCCGTTCGGCGCCTCCCCCTTTGAGATGGAGCTGGGGGGCATGGGTGAAGCTGGCACTGGGACCCACACCCCTGCAGGAAGCCAAACCGAGACCCCCTCCCCCCTGGATCACAGCAAGGCTTTCCCCCCCGTGAGAACCAGGAAGAGCTCCAGTCTGTCCAATGTTCTGGATGACACCAGCTATGGAACAGAACCCCCCACAGCAGACACCATCTCCAATACGTCCAACCCCCAGGTAGAGGCCAGGTCGACAGAGCACTCGCCGCCAGCAGAGCTGGTGTGGAGCGGGTTGCTAGTTCCACTCCAATGGCAATCAAATATCACTAAACATTAAAAACCAAACCGTTGTGGCAGCATTAAACATAGGTCATTGCAATCGCAGATCGTCTTCCCATCATTTGGTTTGCAAGTGACATCATCTGATCTGACACCAATTTGAGCCAATCAGCAGCACCTTGTGTGATGTGGTGCTGTCCCTTGGTTTTTATTTTAGTGTTTGGTTCCTCTTTTCATGGCCTTTCAAATCAGATCACATCATCACCATTTGAGATCTTATTTCAGTGGAAAATCTTATTATTAGGTATTATTACATTATTATGTAAAGTTCCCATAGTTCTACTGCAGTGCTTCCATGTGTTTGAGTTTCAGTGGCCGTGTTGCTCTGTATTACAGCAGAGCCCCGAGGAGGAGCTGTGCTACCTCCTCACCAACATCGTGTTCTTGGTGCTCTGGACGGGCAGCGCAGCGGAGGCGGTGGAGGATGTGGTTTGGAGAGAGAGGGGACAGGTCTTCTCGGTCCTCACCAAGCTGGGCTCCTCCTGCCAACTGGTCTGTCCCCCCGATGACATTAAACGCAGGTCAGTGTTTTGTTGTCATTACTGCTGCCAGGTGCCTGTGTGTTTCTCATGGAGACAAAACTATCACAAGCTATAATCAAAGTAACACAAAACACACTAAAATGACTTCATAGAAAAGTCACTAACATGACTATGTGGTTCAATATTGAAATTGTAGTGAGGTAAAGACCAGTCATTGATATATTTCAAAAGATCCTTATTTTGAGATCAAATAAAGTGCTGGATGGGTTCTGCTGGACTAGTGTAGTAGAAATCACTGTCTCTCTTGTGTGTGCTTCAGTCTGTTGGAGATGATGCTGGAGTCGTCTCTGTCAGACCTGAGGGAGTCCCAGGGGGTCTCTCTGCCCTTCTGCCCCAGCCTGGTGCGCCTGCTCCGGCTGCTGCAGGACTTCCTGTTCGCCGAGGGCACGGATAACCACGCACTGTGGAGCGAGAAGGTACCTAATTATGACTAAATAAATGATTGTGTCAGTCAACCATACACTTCCTTGTAGTCCTTGTGATGTGTTTCTTGTGATGCAAAGCCGCTTGGGTGTTGCTGGCTTATGAGCATTCAGTTGGATGCAGGTTGAGGCCTAACGCTTGTTAAGAGATGGGGAACCGGTGTGTAAACGAGTCTGGAAAGGGCTTTTGTGGAGCGCTGCCTGCGTGTGACAGGCATTGCTGCGTTGCAGATCTTTGAGGGTGTAGTGAACCTGCTGGACAGGTTGAAGGCCTGGCACAGCAGCCCAGGTAGCCCTGGCAACACAGAGCTAAAGGAGATGGCCCAGATCGGCCTGCGGATCATCACCGGCTACATCCAGCAGCAACACTCACAGGTATGTGTGTGTGTGTATACACACCAGCATGTGCACAGCGTTGTGTGTAAGTATTGTTATGGTGACTTATCTGTTGTTCAGATAAGGGCCTGTTTGGAAATACCAATGCCTTCTATGGTTATTCTTTCAAAGACATTGCATGCATTCCTCAGAAGAAGGGGCTGTGTGAAATTAGGGTGTAGATAGATAGATAGGATACAGGGATGGATTGGTCATAAATAAATCCTGCATAGAGTTTCTCTCTCACCCCCCGTACATCAACTCCTCCATAAACCACTTATATTCTAAATGTCAAGTTTAAAATAGACAAACCTTTGAATCCACGTATTTCTGTGGAAGATGAAGGATTGCAGCCCATTTTGCAGAATAAACATACGGGATGAAGTGAGGATTTTAAGATTGATGGACATAAACCTATACATGGTTCTTCTAATCATTGAATTACTTGGCATAGCTATGTCAACTTTAATCCTATACAGCTGGAAATGTTTTCATTTTTATCCGATAAAAACTAAAAAATAAAACATGGAGGACTTTTTTAACTTCTTTAAATTAATCCTATTCATGAGTATATATAATACTGTAGGTATTCGTGATGGCCTGTGTGAAGCTGCACAGCCTGCTCCAGACGGTGCTGTGTCTGAGCTGGGAGGAAGTCTGCTTCCTACTCGGACACTTGGGCGCCCCCTTGTGGCCAGTGGGTGCAAAAGATGGCAGCAACGGTGACAGAAACACAGAGACCTTCTCCCAGCTGGTGCCCATCGTGCGTACTCTCCTGGACCAGCACGCTGACCCCGTCACCCTGCAGAGCCTGCTGCCCAACCTGCCCACCACCAACGGCAGCACCACCTTTGCCCAGGACCTGCAGAACTACTGCCACACAGTGGAGTGGCAGGGTTTCTATCAATACCAGGTACAGCGCACAACTACAGGACACCTATCATATCAGCATAGGCTCACACCTCCAAAGCTGAGGTCTTGTTAAGTACTGTCGGCTTACGCTGACTCCAAAAATAAACTGCCTTGATGAATCTGTGTTTATGAAACGGGAGGTTTATGAAGAGGGTGTCATTCAAACACCATGAATACCACACGTTGTGGGGAGTTTAGAAAGAGATGCACTTTCCAGCTGGGCTCCGGAGTGCCTCCTTTGCTCTGTTTGTATTATTATTATATGGGCTGGGAGAAACATTAACTGTGGGCTCTAGATGAAGTCTGTCCTGTTTAGTTTAGCTGCTTGGTCTGCTCCGTGCCATGGCAACATACTCTTAGGGTTGCCGCTTGCTGGCATGCAGGTGAAGTAGAAACCCCCAATGCAAACTGAAAATGAACATTTTTATGTTTTACTCAATATAGTTGAGTCAATATAATAGTGTTTAGGACATTTCTGTTGAACGTATCAATGCTAAGAGGCTTGCTGAATTCAAGCGAAGTAGACACGTTTACACCCAATGTTGTTGGTATGCTGGACGGGGGGTGGCTCATAAGTCAGACTTGTTTTCAGCTCATGTGTAAACACATCCAACAATACATTAGCCAGTGTGGCATAACTTTGGCAGCACCACCGCTTCAACTTCTGCCCTAGTCAGCTCTCTGAGTGGGTGTGCAGGTGTGCACGTGACCACGTGTGCATGAGTGAATGTGCGCGTGATTGATTTCTTCTTTTCTTTTTAGTTTATTTTCAATCAAGTTTATTTACTACCACAAGCAAGCACAATGCTTTGAAGTTGGACTTAAGAAATGTACTAACAAAAAACAATGAAAATCAGTGTGTGTGTGCCAAGGGCGTAACTTTGGGTCTGCCATTGGGGGGGTTAAACTCGCGGCATATTTATTTATTTATTTGTTTATTTATTTATTGAATCATTTTCTTGTGTAAAAGGTGACATGCCAATTTGCCCTTCTTGTATTAGAAATACATTGCGATACTTTTACTGATTGTGGCTACTTTTTGACTATTTATGCCATAATGACACAGTAGTTAAATTCAGTGTTTAAGCACTAGCCAACAGTGGCAGCTTCCACCTAATTGATTTTGTGTGTGTGTTCACTATCTTATGAAAAAAAAAACAAGAACTTAAAGATTAATCAATTGCATCACTGTATTGGCACCTACATGCAACCATAACCCTAACCCTAACCATAACCATAACCATAACCCTAACCATAACCCTTTTTGGAGTTCATTGTTTCACAGTAGACTGCGGACGCTGTAGACTCTGCTCTGCGAGCGGACGCTGTAGACTCTGCTCGTCTCTTACCACCGCGAACGGGTTTATGAGAACCCAGATCGTTTCACACAGACGTGGGAGGGAACCTTTTGCGTCAGTATCAGACGTCTAGGGGCGTGATGACAAATCGTCGGTATATTACGAGTTGGGATGAGAACGTGTTGGATATTATGGCCCCCCCTTGTTCAGATGCGTTCCGCGGTCCATGCTATATAGTGCATGAAATGAACCACTGAGAATTCGAACACCACTACAAAATGGCGAGCACCCTATATTGTGCACTATATCCGTGATAGGGAACGATTTCGAACACAGCTCATGGTATAACAATAGGGGTATTTACCTCCTTTTCGTCAGGATTTTTACTCTTTTTCGACCAACAATGAAAAAGAGTTGTCTGGCTGCCTTTCCGTGTCCTTTTCATCGCCACATTCATTTAGCATGAACTTTCTCAACTATTCATCCCAGCGACTGCGCGAAATAGTTCGGTTTGGTAAAGAAAACGGGTTGGGTCATACCAAGTAGTCGGTGGGCGGGCGGGGGGGGGGGGGGGGGTACATTACAGATGATTAAAACATGATACTATCTTGCTGCCAAATTAAATTAATAAAGAAAACAAACAGAATATTTCATATTTTTCTGAATTATGTGTGATGATATTGGGGGGGTTATATTAGCTGGATCTGATTTTTTGGGGGGTCATGACCCCCCTAACCCCCCCCGCAAATTACGCGCCTGGTGTGTGCATGTGTGCCATATTTCAACATGGCAAATGGGGAAACTACCTGGGCAGGTAGATCTACATAAACTAAAAACATTTGGAACCTCCACTATTAATGTAATCACATTCATAATGTTACACTACAAAATTGTCATGTGAGGCCTATAATGCTCAATGTGTGTTTACATTTCATCCTTCCTCGCTGTCTGTGGACAGGTCCAGCCAATCATGGAGCAATATGAGCTGGACACGTTTGGGAGGAGCCATGACATCATGTCAAACTTCTGGAATTCCTGCTTCGATGACCTGATGAGCACAGCCCTCAGGGAAGACAAGGACAAATCAGATAGCAAGAACAAGTTCCAGGTCATGGACACTTTTAAGCTTTAACCTAACAATGTAGGAAGACAACAAAAGTTTGGGTGGCGTGAGCCTGCACTGAGATTCATTGTGTGTGTGTGGTGTGTGCGTGTATGTGTGTCTGATCAACAGGAAGCAATAATGGACCCCTACTTGAAGAGAGTGCGCTCTGAGAACAGCAGGTACCTCAGCTACCAGAAGCACAGTTCCAGCCAGCAGGGGGTGGTGTGGCGCCACTGGAAGTGTCTGCGCAGGCTGCTAACCAGCGAGAGAGGAGCTTGGGCCAACAAGTATGGGAACCTACACACCAAATCCTTTTTACCCCCCTCTGTTCTTATCTATAGACAACTATTTGTCTTCACTGGATCCTGCTGGTTTCCGTCAATGATGAATGACTTACATGGTTATGCATCTAAAGAGGAACTATTTGGGCAAATAATCTGCCTTTACTGTATTGTAATGTAACCCCTAAACCCTATAGTACTTATCTAGACACATCTAGACGGAGCGCTAAATGTGTACATCATCTGTTCAAATTTCACAAGATACTAACCTTATGTTGTGCCCCTGCGTATCCCACTGTATAACTACTCCACAATATTGCCATTAGTGCACCAGAAAATTATCATTTGTTATCCCCAGAATATCACTGTGGTTTGCGCATACTATTTCTCTCTCTATCCTGCTGTGCTATGTTTAGTGTGCTAGGCTTAGCATGCTAGACCACACTGGCTTGTAATTACTCTCTCTACCTCTACATCTGCCTTCAGGGTTCAGCCAGAGGTCAAATGGAAACTGTCCAATGCAGAGACCTACTCCAAGATGCGTCTCAAACTGGTGCCCAACTACAACCACGACACGCACAGCGAAGCCAGTGCCCAGAGGGACAATATGGGTATGTTATCAATGGGAGGGGTGTGTGCGTGCAGAGGTTGTTGACTATATATTGATTGTGTTGTTGTGATCCACCCGTAGGTGCGGACAGCCCTCGTGGCTCTGACCTCCTGACCCTGGCTGTTGCCAAGGAGGCCAAAGTGAGCGACATGGAGGATGACCAGTTGGAGGACGAGGATGTCATCTTTTTGGACAACAAGTCAGCTCCTTATTCTATTTCCATTTGCATGTTGTCAGTTGGTGCATTTGTCAATGGATTATCCAGGTACCTTGTCAGCATTCCTCTTAATCCTTCCTTTTTTTAGGGGAGAGGGAGAGGAGGAGAGTGAGAAGGAGAAGCTGGTCCTGTCGGAGGACTGTGAGCTCATCACCATCGCAGCAGTGGTCCCAGGCCGTCTGGAGGTCACCACGCACCATCTCTACTTCTACGACAGCAGCAGCGAAAAGGAGGAGACAGAGGATGGTAAGGAGATCACATGGGTTTACCAAGAGATGTTTTTTTAGAAGAACTGACACTACAGAAGAAGGGAGGTGTAATGGTTGTGGGTCTCCTCCTCACCTCCTCTTAGGAATAGGCTTTGACTTCCGGAGGCCCCTGTCCCAGCTGAGGGAGGTCCATTTAAGACGCTACAACCTCCGACGCTCCGCCCTGGAGCTGTTCTTCATAGACCAGGCACACTACTTCATCAACTTCAGGAAGAAGGTGTGGGCACGTACTTCCCTCCAGCTCCTCATTAGGACCTCCCAGCGACAATAGTTACATTTAAAGTTAATTCAATAATTGTACCGACCTTCAAGAGATCATTTGTCCTCTTCCTCTCGCCCCCCCAAGGTGCGGAACAAGGTCTACTCCAGGATCCTGGGACTCAGACCTCCGAATCTTTTCTACTTTGGTTCTCGATCCCCCCAGGAGCTACTGAAGGCATCCGGTCTCACTCAGGTGACTCACCCACCCCATGGAGATCAGGGATTTATTCCCATGACCAAATGGAGTTTACAAAAGGCTTGGAGACCAGTCTATTACTATTCAGGCATTTTGCAGATGCTTTTATCCAAAGAGACTTTAGGTACGTGCCATTAATGAGCAAGTAGGGGTTAGGCATTTTGCTCAAGGAAGGAACAGGTAGGCTACTGACATTGGGAATCAAACCCAGAACCTTTTGGCTGGATGTGGAACGCTCTAGTCACTTAACTACCCCCCCCAAGTCTAATATTAGTGTTTTCCTTTCTTTAAAAAGAAATGGGTGTGCATAGAAATGTCTAATTTCGAGTATCCGGCCCCCAGTCCAGTATGAATAATGTTATAGTCGGGATGTTTGTTTCAATAGAGATGGGTCTGCAGAGACATGTCCAATTTTGAGTATCTGATGCAGCTGAACACCATCGCTGGGCGCACATACAACGACCTGTCCCAGTACCCAGTGGTAAGTAACTGTCTGTCTGTCTGTCTGTCTGTCTGTCTGTCTGTCTGTCTGTAAGTAAAACACCTCTGAGGCTTTCTTGTATGTGTGTGTGTGTGTGTGTGTGTAGTTCCCCTGGGTTCTCTGTGACTACACCTCTGAGGTTCTGGATCTGGAGGACCCTGCTGTGTTCAGGGACCTATCCAAACCAATCGGTGTGGCAAACTCTCGCCATGCCCAAAATGTCAGAGAGAAGTAAGTGGTACTCAAAATACCAAAATAAATGTAACCTTACTAAAATGATTCTTAAAAGAAAAAAAGAACATTGGTATATTTTGTGCATTACCGCACTTTCACTGAGGCATTATGCAATTTTAATATATATTTTCTATATTGATTTCATCACCAGGTATGACAGTTTTGAAGACCCCACGGGAACCATTGACAAGTTCCACTATGGCACCCACTACTCCAACGCAGCAGGGGTCATGCACTACATGATCCGCATGGAACCCTTCACCACCCTGCATGTCCAGCTGCAGAGCGGCAGGTCCGGCCTGCTGGCTGACAAGGACAACATGTGTTTCCTTTGGGCCCTTTATCTTTAATGAGGTCTGTATCTCCTGTCTCATGTCTATCTGTCTGTCTGTAGGTTTGACTGTGCCGACCGGCAGTTCCACTCCGTGGCAGCGGCTTGGCAGGCGCGCATGGAGAGCCCCGCGGACGTCAAAGAGCTCATCCCCGAGTTCTTCTACTTCCCCGAGTTCATAGAGAACATGAACGGTGAGGAGGAGGACTTTACCCTTTTCTTTATTTAGTTATTATTTTGCGTGGATGAATCGACGTTAATCATTACGTAGGTGGTGGGGAAGTTTACTTTTTACAAGCAACTCCATTTGTAGAATTGAATCGGTGGCTTTAATGTATTTGTTTTGAAACGCCCATTGATGTCTTTGTTGTGAATGCATTCTCCTGCAGGTTTTGACCTGGGCTGTCTGCAGCTCTCTCAGGACTCTGTGAATGACGTGTTGCTGCCTCGCTGGGCCACATCTAGAGAGGACTTCATCAGAAAGCACAGGAAGGCGCTGGTGAGATGGCGCAGCCGCCACATGCGTTTGTTTGACACATGAGCTTGTCTGTGACTCACAGGGCATGGTGCGGAAAACATTATGTACAAGTGATGCCTGTTCAGCAGATATTTACAATGGTCCCCCCTCGCGCCCCATTGTAAATGGGAGAGGGGACCATTGGGCAGTGTTGTCTAGACATCATTCGATGGTTACGTTTTCGTGGGGTCTGATTGGATGAAACGGTCTCTAGTTTCCCTTTTCTAGTTGCTATCTCCAAAACAAACGCATTTAAATAAATACCTATGGTATGTCCGACAGCTGATTCAAGGGACATTTATACATTGCCTGTGTGTGTGCGCGGGTGCGTGCGTGTGCATGTGTGTGTGTGTGCGTGCGTGCGTGCCCCTAGGAGAGTGATTATGTGTCCAGTCACCTCCATGAGTGGATAGACCTGATCTTTGGCTACAAGCAGAGAGGAGAGGAAGCGGTCAAAGCCCTCAATGTGTTCTACTACTGCACTTATGAGGGTAACACACAATTACGTTCACAAAAATGCTCCAGGGAAGCATATGAAATAATCAAGAAACATTCAATATCTTCATATATCTCCCAGTTTGTTGGCTTTGAGTGTGTGATGATGTTTTACTTGTTACATTGTTGTATCTAAAGTCTTAGCTCTGGTCTGACCTCTGACCTATGTTCAGGGGCAGTGGATCTGGATGCCATCGCCAACGAGACCGAGCGCAAGGCCCTGGAAGGCATCATCAGTAACTTCGGCCAGACCCCTTGTCAGCTCCTTAAGGTCTGACTCATGAGATGGATTCTCTGCTCGAATGCTGCTGCAGGCTTTAGGTGTCCTCATAGCTCAAACCTGCGTGAACACACAGTTAGTTTCTGTAATCGTGTGTTTAATTTGGGACTATCCAGATTTACATTCATTCCCCATACAGGCTAGCTAGCTGTGAAGTGTCAAGCAGCAGCAGCCTATGTGTTTGGACTGGGAGATGTAGGTGACTGACCATGTTGGGACCTGTTTTCTACTGTGAGCAGGAGCCCCACCCTCCCCGCATGACGGAGGAGAGCGTGGCCAGACGCCAGGCACGCATGGACCCCTCGCCCCCGAACCTCTTTGAGCAGCTGGACAAACTCCGGCCTTTTGTGGAGGTACAGCCTTAGTGTTGGCGAACAGATTTACACAGAATTATTTTGCAAACAGATCTATACTCAATGATACTGCAACGTTCACTTTGTTGTATTGAAAGGTTTGATGTCAATAAAAATCTATTTGTTTATGCGTGTGTATGTATGCATGTGGGCATTACATGTCTGTGTGTGTGTGCATGTGCGTGTGCACATGTGTGCGTGTACACATGTGTGCATGTGGTGCGTACGTGTGTGTGTACGCGTGGTTTAGGTGGTGAGCGATGGCACGCCTCTGGTCCAAGCGGTCGTTCCTAAGAACCAGACACGCTCTTTCATCATCCAGGGCTCAGATGTACTGGTAAAGTCCACTCAGACACCACACTAATAACACTGCAGTAGATCCATAATGGTTGGTCACAGATCCATAATCCTATCTGTTTCCTGCCACAGGTGACGGTGAGTGCTAACGCCCTGATAGGGACACACAGCTGGCTGCCCTACGACAAGAACATCGCCAACTACTTCACTTTCACGAAGGACCCGACCGTGACCAATCCCAAGTGAGTGCCATCACATCAGTCAAACCCTAATGTCAAACACAAGGGTGTGTGTGGTTGATCCGGTACTGTGTCATATACTATAGCTGGGCTGTATTTATAGAGCTGTACTATTTCATTAAGATATCAGTTTGTGATTTGTCTTAACAGAGCTTAGTTTACATTTACAGACATGTTACACACAAGCACCACATAAATCAGACGCATGTATTGGGCGCGCTGAGAATACACACTGGGAATGTTATTCTAATTCATATTATCATAAAGTCATATTCTTAGTTACATTTTTTGTTATTTTAATGTTATTATTTCTATTCTTGGTTGCACTTGTATTTACACTTTTTCATTCTTATTAATGTCCTGTACTTTTGCTGGCCTAGCCAAGTGTTCCATCTGGGATTGATAATGTACATCTTATGTTACCTTAACATATCTTATGTTATGTTATTCATAAATGTCTCCACTGTTTTAAATGTAAATCTCCTTGTGGGGCTTATGCCAGGCAGCAGCACCCCCATGTCTTCTCCCTGATCCTCTATCTCCTGTTTGTTGTGCAGAACCCAGAGGTTCCTGAGTGGCCCCTTCTCCCCCGGGGTGGACATCAGCGCCCAGGTGCTGGTCGTGTCCAACGATGGCCGCCTGCTGTTCAGTGGCGGTCACTGGGACTGCAGCCTCCGTGTCACCCAGCTGGGCAAGGGCAAGCTGCTCGGACGCATCTGCCGCCATATCGGTGAGCTTCTGTCTTATAGTAGTCGATCATGACATTTAATCATTAAATGTTTCACATTGTGGCTCAACCCCTTTTCAAATGTGTTTGTTTGTTATTTGTAATTTTTTGATGTTATTTGTCAGATTATTATTAGTATTAGTCGTAGTAGTAATAGTAATAATAGTAGTAGTAGTAGTAGTAGTAGTGGTAGTGGTAGTAGTAGTGGTAGTAGCTGTAGCAGTAGTAGTTACATGCCTTGTTATTATTAAGTAGTAGCAGTACTGGTAATAGTAGTAACCAGTTGTAATGGTTGCTGTTGTTATTATTAATAGCCACAGTATTATTTTGTTATTATTAATATAGTACTGGTAGTAGTAGTTGTGTGGTTGTTGTTGCTATTATTAAAAGTAGCGATAGCAGTATTAGTATTATTCATATTAATATTGGTGTGTATGTATCTCTATGTTGTGTGAAGATGTTGTTACGTGCCTGGCGCTGGATCTCTGTGGCATCTACCTCATCTCAGGCTCCAGGGACACCTCCTGCATCGTGTGGCAGGTTCTCCAGCAGGTATACACCCTCACCTTTCACTATCATCCACTATGATCTACTATACAACTCTCTGGTATACTTAGACACAGATAACCCATCTGAAATGTCTCTCTGTCCTGAAGGCTGGGTTCTCTAGTGGAATCTCTCCCCGGCCAGTGCAGGTGCTCTGTGGACATGACCAGGAGGTCACCTGCGTGGCCATCAGCACCGAACTGGACATGGCCGTCTCGGGGTCAAAGGTGAGAAGATAAAACGGTTGATTTTAATTCCTAAAACATTGATCAAAGTTTAATGCAGCTAGATTGATCATGATCAAACAATTCCTGCCCCAGGATTAATAAAGTAATCTGATTTAATAGGGGGAAGGAGAGTCTAGTGGGTTAGAACCTGTTTTGCTTCCCAGCCCAAAGGTTCTGGCTTCGAGCTCCAGTGTCACTGGAGCTGCCTGTAGGCATCCTTGAGCAAGATGCCTAACCTCCTACCTGCTCGTTAATGACCAATGTATCTGAATTCATGCTAAGCCACTTTGGACAAAAGCATTTGCTAAATATCTAAATAATAATCACAATTAATCATCAAAATGCACTGGGCAGGGACATTTACAGAGCGAATAAGTTATTTGTTACGTTATTTCTTATGTTTTTAACAAACGAATGACTTGTGCTGCGCTGCTATGTCTCAGGACGGCACGGTCATAGTGCACAGCGTGCGTCGAGGTCAGTTCCTGCGTACCCTGAGGCCCCCCGGGGAGAGCTGTGTGTCCCCCCACATCTCCCAGCTCCTGGTGGGCATGGAAGGACACATAGTGGTGCAGACAGCCCTGGAGGGACGGCCCACGGCCAAGGTAGGTGTATGCATGTATGGTAGGTAGGTGTATGCATGTATGTATGCATACATACATGCATGAACATGCATGAACAATTTAACATACCCGGAAGTCATTGTTTTATATTATTATCAAGCATAAGAGATTCATTCATGCAAACTTTTATTTTGATATCCAGAGATTATTATGGTCTTTCTGCCGGTAAACTTAGCTTACTTCTAATATGCAAATGATTATACAAGCGTGTATATATGGGCTTATAATTATATAGGCGTAATCATTTTGAAAGACGACACATTGTTTGTTGAACATGACGCGGGTTGAACTGAGTGGCGTAGAGCAGCAGCATTATACATTGAACCTGTAAACGTATCATTTAAGATTTAAGGGAATGTCTGCTTTGGCTCTG
>JAOPHQ010005697.1:377500-388962 GCA_030340625.1 Merluccius polli
ACTAGGTGTGTAATTCAGCTTGTTTGCTTTCTGCTCTGGCGAATAGCTGAGATCAAACATGAACAATTCATGTTGTGACTTCTGTGTTTGTGACTGCTAATAATAATATACGTGTGTTTTAGATTTGTTTATTACTAATAGTTTTGCAATTACATAATACCAAAGTAACAAGTGTGTGCGTGGTGTGTATTTGTAGTGCATCTCTCCACCCATCATAGTTCCTATTGTATTACATTATAAAACGCCTCTGTTCTCCACAGTGCCTTGATCTGGATTTCTACTACAACCAATCCCGGCGCTGTATTCCTTAAGGAGGTGTGTACTGGTATTCCTTAAGGAGGTGTATACTGGTATTCCTTAAGGAGGTGTATCCTGGTATTCCTTAAGGAGGTGTATCCTGGTATTCCTTAAGGAGGTGTATACTGGTATTCCTTAAGGATGTGTATCCTGGTATTCCTTAAGGAGGTGTATACTGGTATTCTTTAAGGATGTGTGTACTGGTATTCCTTAAGGAGGTGTGTACTGGTATTCCTTAAGGAGGTGTATACTGGTATTCCTTAAGGAGGTGTATACTGGTATTCCTTAAGGAGGTGTGTCCTGGTATTCCTTAAGGAGGAGTGTACTGGTATTCCTTAAGGAGGAGTGTACTGGTGGTATTCCTTAAGGAGGTGTATCCTGGGAGGACGTATACTGGGAGGAGACACGCGCAAGAGACTTCACAGAGTTGGGGATCATTTTCGCGCATCTGTTTCAAGGCTGCCCATGCAAGCCGAGACGCAATAAATCGTCTCTTCGGAAACAAAGACGAAAGCAAATCGTTTGTGGTAAACTGCATCCCAAGTCCACTGTTAAGTGGGGAAAGGTTGTAATTGTGTTGGGATATCCATCCTCCGAGTCTTACATTAGGGACAAGTCTTCTCCAGTCTGCGGGAGGTTTCCTGCTCCCAGCGCGTCGTGGACGACAGCTTTCTGCTCTGCGTGTTTGGGACGTCGGGAGGAAAAGTGAACTTCGTGGATTAATTGGGGCTGAAGAGGATTCAAGATGATCGTGTTGATGATTTGCACACTTCTATTGACTAAAGTAAGTGTCCGCTTTTTGCCTGTGGGTTTTCTTGTGTCTTTTTTTGCTTCGTAATAACGACTAATAACGGCGTATAAGAAAAGTTTACAATTTGGGATTGTATGGACAAATCACCCTGTGATATGTGCAGTAGGCTGGCGGCTGGTTGTGGATATTGTACAAAAGTACATCCGTTAAACGTAAACGCGTTTGTGATGCAAACTCCTACTTTTATATCGTTAACTCATCTAGTAGGACTGAAGTCAGTCTTAATGTTTCCCTTTGGCCCATGTATGCCAACCATGTGTGGAACATTTGAAAAGCAAGGCGTCTTTCATTTAAATATCTGGCAAGATACAGTCAACAAAACTGTGTAGCAGTATATTTTAATATGTGTGCAATTATTACTCCCGAAAGTACAAGTACAGCCCTCTCTGTGTGGAGAAATGCAAACAGTTTGACCCTACTCCAAACTGCCCGCAGGGCCTGTCTTTGTGTCTCGACTTGTCCTCCAACCTCTCCTACATCAAAGCGTTGGGATACACGTCCTTATCAGATGACACACTGTACTGCCACTAACCATACATGGATGCGTATCTCCGTTTTAGCCCTTGTTCTGTGTTGCAATATTTAATTTCCCACATATTAGGCTACCAATGATTTCCTTATTATATTTTCAAAGACGCAAGTTTTTCTTTCTTTCTTTCTTTCTTTCTTTCTTTCTTTCTTTCTTTCTTTCTTTCTTTCTTTCTTTCTTTCTTTCTTTCTTTCTTTCTTTCTTTCTTTCTTTCTTTCTTTCTTTCTTTCTTTCTTTCTTTCTTTCTTTCTTTCTTTCTTTCTTTCTTTCTTTCTTTCTTTCTTTCTTTCTTTTTCTTTCTTTCTTTCTTTCTTTCTTTCTTTCTTTCTTTCTTTCTTTCTTCTTTCTTTCTTTCTTTCTTTCTTTCTTCTTTCTTTCTTTCTTTCTTTCTTTCTTTCTTTCTTTCTTTCTTTCTTTCTTTCTTTCTTTCTTCTTTCTTTTCTTTCTTTCTTTCTTTCTTTCTTTCTTTCTTTCTTTCTTTCTTTCTTTCTTTCTTTCTTTCTTTCTTTCTTTCTTTCTTTCTGAGGCAATTCCCGGTTGAGATGTGCTATGATTTGAACAATGGCTGGTTGTGCATATCCGGAGCAAAGCAATTATCATCATTTTGTTTCAGCTTGTGGTCGGAAAGGGGGGGGGGGCAGTAACGCTTACATTTCCATGTAACACTTAGCCCGTTTCTTCGGTGTGTCTGTGTAGACAATCACGTTCATCTTCTAATTAGGCCTACTGCTCTTCTCTCAAAGATTTGTCTTTTATGAACATTCTGTACATTTAGAAGTTTTTCTTTAAAAAAAAAAAAAAAAAAGACGGTTTGATTTGGCTTTTTTTTTCACTACACATTTCAGACCCAAAGATAAGAGCTACAGTCCATGGATGAAAGTAGCATCTTATAGGCCTCCCCTGGTCCATCTTTAGGACTCAAATGAAACGTTACTATGGAAACTGTAAGCTCATGCTGACTAACAAAAGTGGTGTCACTTAAAAACACACACAACAGCTTTTGGCTGTAGTGCCAAGTGTGTGTCTGTGTTTGTATTGACCGACTGACTCTGAAAGCAGAGAGTTGAGAGTCTCATTGAAAGCTGCTAGCTGGTGGTCCGTCTGATCTCACTAGGGTCTCCCTGAAGACTACAGATTGCTACTTACATCTAGAGAGAAACTGCAGCTGCCCCCTGACCTGCTTCCTTTCTGCATAAGGGGCCAGATAGGATCTGCGTAAGTGCTCTTTCTATGAGACGTTGCCATGGAGGTTTTTTGTCTCTTAGTATAAAATGGGCCCAAAATCAAAGCCAAACGGCAAAAAAATTGTTGAGCAGGCAAAAGTCTCACACAGAGCATTGTGTGAAGCAGTTGACCACTGGCCATATTGTGTTGAGTTGGAGAGAAATAGATTTACAAATATTCATTTGTTTAGATTGAGATGTCCGCCGATTTAACTCGACCTAAACGCAGACTATACAAACTGTCAAAAAAAAGCAGACACCCGTCTGAACTATGAGAATGCTACACTGAAACTCGTCTGAAAGAAATAATCAATATTTATTTCTTCTGACATGTTAATCATCAGAAGATATTTTCCAGGTCTAATAGGATTGATGCGTTGACATATATATTCGTTCATGTCCATTTCCTTAGCTCTACATAACTGTAAACTGCTGAAGCCCTTCACTCCTGGTATGCAGAAGTTGTCATTGTTCATACAAAAGTGGACAGGCGACCGCCTCCTGACAGGATCTACCTTCCAGGCAGGATTATACATATCTACTTTGTCTGCTTCTTATTTCTTGTGGCCTTGCAGTAACACGCATGCAGGCACACACACACACACACACACACACACACACACACACACACACACACACACACACACACACACACACACACACACACACTAGAGTAACACGCATGCATGCAAACGCGTGCACCCAAACACACACATACTTAAAAACGGGTATGATGATTCATCTATTTTTAATAGATTAAAAGTCCTGTGCACTTGTGTGTGTGTAGCTCTGCCTCCAGTATCTCAGAAGGGCATCGTGGATATACTGGACACCAGCGGCTGCCATGCCAGAGGCCCTCAGCCGGTTCCTTGTGAGGGGCAGAGCAGTGTTCCCTCCTCCAGGCTGACAGAGTTGGACACAGACACGAGTGTGACTGTGCTCCAGATGATGACGGAGAGCCTAGCTGGAGCCCAGGCCAAACAGCCCTAACTGCCAGTCTGCATTCAGAAAGGGTGGATACATTAGTCGATGCAGCTAACTGAGGAAGAAGCTGCGTATGCTGGGAGGGATACTCAGGAGACTTCTCAGATCTCCAGAATCACATTGTTATTATTATTATAACCAAAAGTCTGGTCACAGTCTGCCAACTTTAAACACACCACCGCTCAGACCACAAGGCCTCTGTAGATGGTATCTGGCTGCTGTGGGAGTACTGGAGCAAAAGTGACTGGAATGAGGCAAATCTATTTTTAAAGCTCTCTTCTAGAATCAGCATAGTCGGACCTTTTGGTTTTGTGGTGTGTGTGCTCGTGCATATTACTGCATGCATGCATTTGGCCATGCACATGGAATTCTTCTGAAGGCATGCGTGTGTGCCTGTGTAACATTTTAGCAGGTCTCTGAGCGGATTCATGCACGCAATGCTTGTATTCCTTGGCAGGCTGCGAACAGAGAGAGAGAGAGAGAGAGTGAGACATCACTGGTGTCGTTTAGCTGTTAGCTTTTCCCATTTGGTTGGAGGATGGTTGTTAGACATCTGTTGGATCCTGTCAGCCCCTGGGGGGCAGGCCAATCCCCCACCCCTGAAATGGTTTAAGATGCTGTCGTTTAGAGCCAAGAGAATGGAGAGAGAGAGAGAGAGAGAGAGAGAGAGAGAGAGAGAGAGAGAGAGAGAGAGAGAGAGAGAGAGAGAGAGAGAGAGAGAGAGAGAGAGAGAGAGAGAGAGAGAGAGAGAGAGAGAGAGAGAGAGAGAGAGAGAGAGAGAGAGAGAGAGAGAGAGAGAGAGACTGACCTGCAGAGAAAAACACCTGCGGGGCTGTGAGACTTCAAAAGTCTTACAGCCCCCCCCCCCCACCCCTTTAACACCCAAACAGACACTCTGAGGCCACGCAGCTCGGGCTCACTGACGCCCTCGCCTGGGGCTGGAACCTGTTACCTTTACAACCCTTAAGCCCCCTTTCTCTAGTTCTGAGGAGAGAGAGTGAAAGCAACACTGCACATACATACACACATACGTTAACTGCAGAAAGACTCAAACACACCCTCGCTCACGCTTCATTGGGAATGCCTCTCAGGACTGTGTTTTCTTCGTCTTTCGCCCACTTCTTTATGTCTTGATATTATTTCCAGCGGGGCCTTAGCCACCTGATTAGCCAGTGAGAGCCGTTAGGCACCAGGTCTGCTAAAGTCCAGAGGAATGCCTGATGTATCCCTCATGCCTTCACTGTAGCTCTCTGCTACCCAGCGGTAGGCCTCACGGTGCTGCCAGGGTGAACACCGAGGCAGATCTCAGGATAACAAGGTTTTAGTGCACCAACAACAGCACTTTGTTCTAGGACAGTTGGGGGGGGGGGGGGGGGGGGTTCAAACTTCAATCTGTTTGAAAAACATTTACTTCAAAGCAAATTTCATTCTGGTTCTAATTATGCTAGTGTCCAGATAAAAACCTAAAAAAAACAGCTGAAAGGCGTTTCTGAAAGAAAAAATGTCCAAAGGGATATTCAGGGATCATACTTGTAATCATACTTCATGGTTTTGCTATCATAGCTGATATTTATTTTGTATATCAGTTGCAATGTTTCCTGTGTGTGTCTGTCTAGGCAGGTGTTGGAGATGCCTGTGCCAGTGGCCAGTCCACAGAGTCAGGGCAGTGTTGCAGCTTGTGTCCCCCAGGGTTTGAGGTAGAGCTGCAATGTGGGAAGGAAGACACAATGTGCAAACAGTGCCAAAAGGGTAAGCAATCAGCTGTAACAATACCATGCCAATGTTGGCGATACCTGCACGGTTATTATCTATGTATTATGTATCTATGTCTACAGTGTCTATCCAGTTCTATAAACTCAAGTATTTTTAGTATTAAAATTTCATGGCTGCAGTGAAAAGGTTTTGAAGGTAGAATCTGCGCAGCGATATATAATGCATGGCTAAAGTGAAAAGGTTACACAGTTTAGGTTTAACTGTTAAAAACATTGCACATTTTGATATAAAGATGACAGCATTGTTAACACACTCCTGTTTTTTTCCCTGACGGATCTCTTTGTCTTCCCAGGAAGCTTCTCCTCATCAGAGGACCTGGCCCCATGCCAGCCCTGTGCCCGCTGTATGAATGGCGTCTCCCAGCTGGCCTCCTGCTCTGACACCCAGGACACCCACTGTGACTGCGGCAAGGACTTCTACTTGTGGCGGAACGGCAGGGAGGGTCTGTGCGCCCCTTGCTCCATGTGTGCCCCTGGCGAGGGGGTGACCGGGATGTGTAACCCCATGTCTGACACGCAATGCCAGGTTTGTTTGCCCGGAACATTCTCAGAGGAGCGCAGCCGCACCAAAGCCTGTCACACGTGCACCAAGTGCCTGAACAGCGAGGTGGAGATCCGAGCCTGCCAGCCCAACTCTGACGCGCTCTGCATGGGTGAGTCCCCGCACAGTTTGGGGGTAAAAGAGAAAACGGATTTGAAAACAGTTTTACTGAGGAGAAAATACAGACACAGATAAAAAAATGGAAAAGTAGAAAGCGAGGAGGGTGTGTGTGTGTGTGCGTACGCGTGCGCGTGCGTGTCTGGGTGAGACATGTGGCTAACACCTGCACCCACACCTCATGTGAATACTGCATGATTGCCAGGAAACATGAGCAGTGACAGAACAGTCATCTTTAGAGAGTTGTACTACTAGTCCCCAATTGGCATGATCCTGAAGTAACCACCTCCAGAATCCCCCAGGGTCAGAAGAGCAGCCTGCTTGACCCCCAACAACCAGTTTAGCTTGCTCAAACATGACCCCCTCAACTCGCTCTCCAGGATTGAAGGTCTTCTGTACACAGCAGGGGCCATGCCCCATGACCCCCGTGACCCCGCCCAGGTCCTTGAGTGTTTGATCCTAAAATAGGCACACTGGAGGGATGTTGGGAGGGGGGGTGGATTTAAAACCCCAGGGGATCTGAATGTTTACTTCCCAAAATGTCCGTACAGTGCACAGACATGCATATACTGTATGAATTAATGTGTGTGTAAACCACAGACATACATGAACACACCTTTACCTTTTCTGTCATCCTTCCATCTATAGACAAGAAGCTGCTCATCCTCTCTCGTCCTTCCGAGTCCGACGGGTCTCGCGATGGCACACTCTGGCCGGGTCTGACGGAGGAAGGAGAGGCTGGGGAGGAAGGGGATGACAGTCCTGCCCCAGGGACCCCCAAGTACACCCCCCAGGGCGAGGGTGGCAGCAGCAACATTGTCATCTATGTGTCTGTTCTGGCTGCCGTGGTGTTGGGCCTGCTGATGTACGTTGCTTATAAATGGTAAGTGTTTCACCACATGTTCCTTGGCAGCCCCGGAAAATCAAAGTATATTGGTGGTCATGGTTTGATCTGAAAATGACAAACCGGTATGACGGTTGCTAGGTATACTCATCTTCTGATGTTCGCTTGAAAGAGAACCTATCTCTCTTTATTAATACAAACCGTCCGCGGGACTGTTGCTGACTACATGGACTTGACTCGGTCCAGATGAAGTCGAACACCATCCTATTGTATAATCGAGATCTTTTGCTTTGCACTGACCTTTTTTTTCTTCTTAAAAACACCATTCACTGTTCACTGTTTCATTCGTTGCTCACACAACCTTCTCCTCCTCCGTTTTCCCCAGTTGGACATCTTGTAAACAGAAGAAGGCCCTGTCCAAGGCACGCGCAGCTGAGCTGGGAACCACGCCAGAGGGGGAGAAGCTCCACAGCGACAGTGGTGTGTTCCTGGACTCCCACAGTCTTCAGGACAATCAGCCCACCAAAGGTACCAAAGACAACATTAACATGAGCTAACGTTGGACCTCACATGTGGAAAGGGAGAGGGACTGTACATAGCTATAAAATGTTGTCAATACAACTGTACAACCCTTTGGACATACCCTGCTTCTATCCCCACCAACGACACAATCAGATGTACGCCCTTGGTATGAGGCGGCCTTAAGTACAGGGAGTAGAGTCGATTGCATTGAATGCAATGCACTTGTTCTGATCTCTGGTCTATTTCTTGACAGGCAGTAAAAGGGACAGTAAGTACGACAGCCGCCTCTACGTCAACCTGCCGCCCCACAGGAAGGAGGAGGTGGAGCGGCTCCTCCAGGAAGGCAGTGGCAGGGGATGGAGGCAGCTCGGCGCTGCGCTGGGCTACGAGCCAGAGCAGCTGGACCTGTTTGGGCGGGGGGAGGCACCGTCTCGCACGCTGCTCTCCAACTGGGCCCAGCAAGAGGGCTCCTCCCTGGGAGTGATGTGCTCGGCGCTGGTGCGCATTGAGAGGCCCGACCTGGTCACCATCCTGAACAGCGTGACGCAGGGCGCTTCCGTGGTGTGAGGCCCGTCTCCCGGGCCCCTGAGCATAGGGGACCCCATAGAGACAGGGACGGTTCATGCTACATGGGAATAAAAGGGGAGGCCCTCTGATACGACACCTCTGTGATATTCACACATTACCATGGCTCCTTACTGGGCCCCTCATTATTTACTTGTTTTTTTTTGAGAGGATGACAAATTGAGAGTTCCTGTGGCAACTTTCTGTGCCCCCCCCCCCCCCACACACACACACACTTAAAGATAACTTAAAGTGGCTCTCTTCTATTATTGGTGCTGAAGTGGATTAACTGTCTACTGTGTTTCATTCATTTTTACCTGGTGGAAATCATCAGTGTCATTTTTATAACATATTAACTATCCAAACATGCCCAAAAGGATTTGTTGAGGATATTGTCATTTCCCACACAACATACCTGTCATAGTTTCTCATAGTTTACAGTGAGCTTCTACGTATATTTAAACATGGCTGACCTTAAGAAACAATCAGGCCTACACTCAAGCCACCCTGCATGAACACACACTAATAACAATCTATAATCTCTTTTATAAATAAGGGCTACTCATTCTATTTCATGATTTGTATTTACCAAGCAGCCATTTGGTGACTAGGCCTCTATATTTATTTGCAGGGAAGAAATAAAGCACAACTGGTGTTTCCTGCTCCACAAAACAGAAATGGTGCCAACTGTAGAACAAGAAAACATCATACATAGCTCTTTAATAAGTAATTGTTCATGTTATTGTACATAATGTATGTTTTTTTTTTTTTTAAAGGCTTAAAGTAAAATCATTTATGAACTGCGAAGATTAAAATCATATCTTTCCTTCACCACAAACCTATCAAACACTTTGGAGGAATATTGTTTTAAATTCAATTTCAATGCACCAAATCGCATAATCCAAACAAGAGTGTTGGGTTTTTGTCTATATTCTTAAATGTACGTGTTTTTTTATTGTAAGATTGTATTACATTTAATAAATATGCTTTGACAAATGGAATTCTGCGTTTCTAATTAGATTCAGTCAAAGACCACCAGGGAAAAATTAGGCTCCCCATGCAGTGGTACAAAGAGCA
Source organism: Merluccius polli (assembly GCA_030340625.1). Classification (NCBI taxonomy): domain Eukaryota; kingdom Metazoa; phylum Chordata; class Actinopteri; order Gadiformes; family Merlucciidae; genus Merluccius; species Merluccius polli. The sequence goes on from JAOPHQ010005697.1 coordinate 386,782, forward strand.
GATAAATCAGGGTTTATAGGTTCAGTTTATTAGTTTTACTCAGGCCAACAACGCTATAAACTCTGCCTTTGGGAGTGAAATATTTTGTGAATGTCCTCAAGTCATTCAAGATTCAACATTAAAATGCAAAGTCCCAATGTGATTTAAATGTATATAATTTATTGCTTATACCAATTTGAACTAAAATAAAAATACTTTACTGATCCTCAAGTTTTACTTACTAGGATTTTCTAAATAAAAGGGAATTTGATTACACAGTTTGGAATACATGCTATAATCACATTAATAATCAGGCATTTTAGTCTAAAATCAATTTCCTGCTGCAGAGCACGGGGAATTGGCTAATGTGCATTTAATGCTTTGGGGACAACGTAACAAAATACGGAGGGAAGATACATCTTCTTCTATCCAAGACAAAAGACTTGAGCCCATTTTCTGCTCCACTCCAGGGTGAAATCTGTTAATGATCATTTGGTGCTTACTTCTAAGTGGGAGCAGACATCTTTGCACAGCCCCAGGGCAGCGTAACATGCTATCACACACTCCAGACGGTACTGCTTAACTGCGGTCTGGAGCACACAGGCATGGGGAATGCACATATACACTGGGAGAGGGGGTTGGGACACAGGTCTCAATCCTCCCTACTCGACAACAGCCTCCATCTTTAGAGTACACAGAGGACATATACAAGTCCACCTGAACGGTAGCGTGCACCCACTTTCATCATCCATTAACATCAGCTACTTCCAGGTTCTGTTTAACTGACACCCAAGAGCACAGAAGTCAGAACAAGAACAAGACTTTTGTTTACAAAAAAAGTTTTATTATTCTTTAAAATGTTTGTACACTCAGTATGAGAATGTGCTTACACAATACTTACAGAAGATTAGGGTGAAATATTTGTACATAGAAAAAAACAAACCTAAATTACCCCCCCTCTCCTACCAGTGAATTAAAACAGAGGACTGTGGAGTAAGTGTGGTCCAATGAGGTGCTGCAGAAGAGGGTTTAAATGAAGAGGCTGGGCGGGGCTTCACAGTGGCCCTGCCCCCTGGCCTGACTACTGTGTGGTTTGGTAATTACAGATATTTACAGTTGAAATAAAACAACAACCAAGAAGCAAATTCCTCTTACAAAGTCAACTACCTTTTCTATATATTCACATATAAAGAAATATACATGTGTTGGAACATTGTTTAATGCAAATTGAATGGATTCCGAGAGATTAAGTGATTAATTAGCCCATGCATAAAAAAAAATGAAAAAAAAATAGCAACCTTGAGAATCTCACAGTAATGCGCATCAGAATAGGCGAGTCTAAACGGTGATAAAGTTAGAAAAAAACGGTAATATTATGATGCTACATCCGCCACTTCTGTTCGATGACAAAAGAAGCGGGGCAGATTATAAGCTGGTGGAAACCGGACAGGATGAAGAGTAGTCTAAATGGACACCTAGTTGCAGCCGCACGCCAAACCCCACTTAAAAAAAAAAAAAGGTACATAGATTGATTGTTGAACATATGAAAATATTGATCCAGAACACCCTACTCTTCCTGCCTGCTGGGCATATTGAGTAGACTGGGTATAAATAGCTTTTACATGTTAAACTTTTAAATGTGAAACACCACCCCTTCCCCTCAGTGAGAACAGTTCAGGAGGAGGAGGAGTAGGCTGGGATAATGTAGGAATTTCCATAGGACACCACACCGCCCTCAGACTGCATCATGCATTCATAAAACAACGCGGCTCCAACGTCCTGTGGTTAGGTTTTCTGGGTGGGGGTCGGGGGGACCTCCACAGCCCAGCTAAAAAGCAGCACCAGATACAGAGTGAATGGCAAAGGGGTAAAAGCGCGCGCACACACACACACACACACACACACACACACACACACACACACACACACACACACAGACACACACAGACACACACACACACACACACACACACACACACACACACACACACACAAGTCCTATGTAGAAAAAACCCCACACAAACATCTATTCAACATTGATCCGTTTTAACAGTGGAAAGTACTGAAGGGCAATTTATTAATAAAAGAAAAAAGGAAAATCATGGTTGTCCTTAAACAAATCCTTCCTGGTTAGGGCCAGAAGAGTTTTTAAAAAAGTGGAATCGAGGTGATTAACTTGTGGGGGGACAAGTTAGGAGCCAA
>JAOPHQ010005698.1:5000-37500 GCA_030340625.1 Merluccius polli
GTTGACGATACGAGCCACGGTGTTGACCACACTGGCCTTAATACGGATGAAACTTAACTGCAGTAGTGTTGCAAGATCGCAATCTGCCGATATGTTGAGACAAAACCTTAAAAGGAACACTTCACCCATTTGCATTAAACGTTCGCATCGTTAGAAACCCATAAGTCGTATTTCATTCACTCATTTTCCCCTGAGATGGGAGAAATCCGTATTTACCTCTCACACTTCCTGGTTCAAATGACATAAAACGACGATTTTTTGCATCACTAGAACCCCCCAAAACACTTCCTAGTACAAATGATGCAAACATCGTCGTTTCACGTCATTTGAACCAGGAAGTGTGAGAGGTAAATACGGATTTCTCCCGTCTCGGGGGGAAAATCTGTGAATGTTGTGACGACCGTTCAAAAATATGACTTATGGGTTTCTAACGATGCAAACGTTTAATGCAAATGGGTGAAGTGTTAAAAAGTGTAATCTTTGTTTTGTTCTTGTTCCAGTTGTGTTGTGTTTCGCTTGTCAAGCACTTTTTCATTACAGTTTCACACAAAAAGCACTAAAGAGATAAATTTAGTTGATATCGACGACACCATGATGTTCATCTCGTCTGTGTTGTGTGTTTCTGGCAGAATGACTATTGACCGGCTGGGTGCAGCGATGCGAGGGGTCCTCAAGAGAAAGTTTGCTGAGGTAGAGGAGGAGGCCAGCGACGTCTCCTCCTCTCCTTCGTCCTCCTCCTCCTCCTCCTCGCCGTCGTTCTCCTCCGAGTGGGAGTCAGACGGGGAGAACCACTCGCCGGACCCCCTGGACCCGACCCCCGGCGACCCTGCTCAGCCCGCCTCTACACCCGGTAAGAACCGACACTCCTCACGCTGAAATAGCATTTCCTTGTTTGCCCCCTTCCCTGTCTGTCTCTCTCCCCCTGTGTAACTGTGTCTGTATACCTTGCTGCCTGTTCCCCTGTCTGTCTCTTTCCCTGTCTGTCTGTCTCCTTGTTTAACGATCTTGCCTGTCTATCCTTCCCTGTCTGTCCGTCTCCTTGTTTAACGATCTTGCCTGTCTATCCTTCCCTGTCTGTCTGTCTGTGAGTCTGCAACTGTCTCCCTGTCTGTCTGTTTGCCTGCCTGCCTGTCTACCTCACTATCTCCTTGTCTGTCTGTCATCCTGCCTGTCTTCCTCCCTCCCTCCCTCCCTCCCTCCCTGTCTACCCCGCTGTCTGCTTTCATGTCATGTTTACTTATGTCTGACTCTTTCCTTGTCTTGTCTGTCTGTCTTTCACCCTGTCGATCTGTTCGGCCTGCCTGTCTGTCTGCCAGCCAGCCAGCCAGCCTGTGTGTGTGTGTGTGTTCCACTAGTGTGTTTTATCTCTGGGCAGCAGTAAAGCCAGCTCCTGATATACGGCTACAGTACACTATCATTACCGCAGGTAGAGATTAGCGCACCACTTTAGCGTCTGCTGCGTCCCTAAAGGTCGCCGGGGAAGACGATTTGCCTGAGCAGTAGGAAGCCAATTTGAATAGAAAGCTACTGTTATCGAGAGTTATGGAGCCGGCGTCATTTAAATATCAATATTATGTACCGATTGTTTTCCCTTCACATTCACAGAAAGTTAGTTGCTGTTAGCCAATGAGTTTTTCCCGCAAGGTGCTGGTGGTGAAGTCATTCAGGCCTTTGTCTAACGCTTAGCAGGTAAAGAGTTTGTTTGCACTTTAAATGCTCTGCTCAGCAGTCCTCCTGGGACGTAATGCCGTGAGTCACAGGATACAAGCGGGGCTCGAATGTCCACTGTTACTTAACTCCCCCCCGCGATCGGCTCAGTCCGCCGGTCACGTTTAGCGCACCGAAGCCACACTGGGACTCCGAAAAGTCATTGTTGGCGTCGATGTGCCAAGTACGTTGGGGGATGATTCATCGAAGCCACAGCTATTTTTAGAACAATCACCTGCTGGGCTAACTGACAAAACAAACTGACACAACTTTGTAAGTACGTGTTGGCGTACAGCGCTGGGGAAACGGAGAGCGGAGAGCTCCTCCCTCGGATCTGTCCTGTGCAAATGCAGCAGCGGCAGACCCTCAGTTTGGCATTTCCTTTGAGCTTATGGTGAACTATTGACCCACAGCCAGGCCACCGCCTGCTATGCACCCGCAGGGGGCGACATCTAGTGGCCACATGGAGTATGACGCTCTTGTCTTTATTATTGTTGCAGTGCAAACCAATGAATGAATGAAGTAATCCAGGAGGCGACTACTTTAAAACATTGCAGAAAACTTTGAAAAAAAAGTAATTATTTTTTCTGTACCTTCCCCCTTACCTTAGTCCGCTCCATCTTGAAGAAGCAGAGACGCGCCGCCGCCGCCGACGGAAGGGGACACAGCGTCAGCTTCGACACGGTGACCGTTTTCCACTTCCCGCGGTGCCAGGGCTTGGTGAGCGTGCCCAGCCACGGAGGGGCGTCGCTGGGCATGCTGTGGAACCACAGCGCCCTCCACCGGTACACGCTGGAGGAGCACGCGGCCAGCCGACAGCGGAGGCAGCGGGAGAGGCTCTGGGAGAGGCTGAGGGAGGAGAGGCTGGAGGAGTGGAGACACAAAGTGGGTTTATTATTTAAAAAAAACTGTGTTACTCTCTGATTTTGCCGCAGACGTCACTTTTGTTAAAAAGTATTTGAATTCATATTTCTCAAACCGCTTTATTTAGTTTAGACTCTATTCATTTTTGTCACCGTCAACGCAGCTGGTCACCAGCGGTGCCCTGGACCGGAGCGAGGCGGACCGGCTCACTGTGGACCAGCTTCCGGGGGGTTACCTGGAGGTCCCCATGGCCGCCGCCGCCGCCGCCCCAGAGCGGGACGCCTGGTCCCTGCAGCCGTACTCCTACAGGCAGAGGCAGGCGCTGCTGCGCGCGGCCGGAGCCAAGCGCATCGACCGGGAGGAGAAGAGGCAGCTGCACGCCCTGCGTCTCTCCCGGGAGGCCTGCGGCTGCGACTGCCGGGGGTTCTGCGAGCCGGAGACCTGCGCCTGCAGCCTGGCCGGCATCAAATGCCAGGTGAGGAGGTTTTGACGGGAGGATTGTCTCGTGGCCGGAAGGTTCTGGGTTTCAACCCCATTGTCTTGTGTAGGGCTCTTCTTGGGTTTCGGCCACAGAGGGTTCGGCCCTACATGGACGGGTTAATTATCTCAACCGGCCTAATGACCATCCATTTGATTAATCACATGAGGCGATCGAATTCAAATTCCGGTGGTAAAAATAAAAATAAACATCTCATGATCACAAGACCTTAAAACACACACACACACACACAGTGTCGGACTGGCCAGACATATGACAGCTGTTATCTGTATTTTAATTAAGAAATAAATGGAGGGCAAGAACACACAACATGGTTGTATTGGTTTATTGGTGTGCTATTCATAGAATAATAGAATATAATTATATTTCTGCTCTGCATATGAAAGCAGCCTCAGGTGACACTGAGGAGAATGAGGAGACAGAACAAGATGGAGGCTGGTGTGACGGTGGTCATGGGCAGGACCCAGTGCAGAGACACTGACCCTAAACCTATCCCCCTAACCCTAAACCTAGCCTAACCCCAGCGTCAGCTCTAACCCTAAACCTAGCCCTAGCCCTAATTAAACTTCCTTCATGACTGTAATCAGCTGGATCTCCCTACAGATGGACCGCTCCAACTTCCCCTGCGGCTGCTCCCAGGACAGCTGCGGGAACAGCCAGGGGCGCAGCGAGTTCAACCCGGGTCGCGTGAAGACCCACTACCTGCACACCGCCATGAGGATGCACCTGGAGGGGAGGCTGCCGGCGGGCGCCGCGGAGAACCAGGAGGACCAGAGGGAAGTTCCAGGGCGGTGTGGCGAAGACGACCGGGACGGCACGGAGGAGGAGGAGGGGGCGGACGGTCTTCTGTTCCCCTCCACGCCGCCCACCACCACTTCCAACACTTCCACGGCCTTTCAGTTTACTCCTGAGCAGTCGGCGGTGGAGGAGGAGAACGGCGGCGGAGGCGGCGGCGTCGTGACGGATTCCTCTTCCTCTTGCGCTCTCGATGAGGCCGAGGGAGGCGCCCCCGGCACGCCGCGCCCTCAACCCGAGGATACCGAGTGCGCCGCCGCGATGGAGTACGACCCGACGCGCACCACCACCACCGGGCCGCCCCTTCAGCACATCAGTAGTACCGGCCCGCTTCCCGCCGCCGACCCGGCGTCTCCCCTCTGCGGGTCTCGAACTGGCGTTGACGCGCTCCAAGACGACGCAGATAGGACTCCTTCCCCCTCTTCTTCTTCTTCTTCTTCTTCTTCTTCTTCTTCGACAGACTATCTGGACGAAAACGCCAAGGAGGCCACCGACTTTTTCGGCGAGGACTCTCTGGAGGGGTTCCCCTTCTCGCCGAACTACTCCTCCGCCTCCGCCTCCTCCTCCTCCTACTCCTCCTCCTGCTCCTCCAACGGTTACGTGGACCTCAGCGTCTCCTCGGACTCTGACCTGGAGTTTTTCGACAGCGACTACCTCACGTGCGGCGGCCCGCTGCACAACTCCTTCAAGGGACGCGGACAGCCGGACGGCCTGAGACACCTGCAGAACCTCGCCTCCTGCAGCCTGCCCCGGTACCCGGAGACGCCCGTCTGCCTGCTGGAGTCTCTGATTGGCTCGTCGTCCGAGCCAATCACGGAGGACGCACACATGGTCCCCTATAGTCAGCTGTTGGAGGTACTGCAGTGATGCCGGTCTCGTCCGACACTAATATGTTATGATTATGTATTGGGAAATATGTTTTTTTTGTTTGTATGTGTGTGTGTGTGTGGCTGTTTTAAAGTAGATGACTGATGAAAACTTTTTCTATGTGATATTGAATACAATCTTTTGTTTTTCTAGATATTTAATATTTTCTGTAAAATCTCTATTTGTATCAGAGATGATATCCTAACTGTTTTAGTTTTTTTTGTAATTTATAACTAGTTTATTCTTTACACGGGCGTTTCTGATGTGTTATTTAATTTCTTCATGCTTTAAAAGTATCATCTACATTGGAGTAATACAATTTCATTTTATTTATTTGTCTTATTTCATATTAGGTTGATCGATGGCTTAAATGGACTGCTGTACATACTCAGGAATTATAAAATGAATCAACACGGGGCAACTTTAAGGCATAAGGAAAACGGTTTTATACGCTTGGTCTTCACTTCACTGCTCCATCACACAACTTAATATTTCAATTTAAAATGTCAGGTTTTCTCCATATACAACACTGTACTCTCCTAGCAAGTGACACTGTACTTTTACTGTGGATAACAAGTTCATGCCAAATATTAAATATATATAATGCCGTACCTTTTATGAATGAGGACTACTTTAACATAACTAACATTTTAGTTGAAGGTCCAACACCACAATCACTTTTAAACACACTTTTCATCAGGTTATGTAGATAGTCAATAATGTTACAACCAACGTTTAACACTGGCTGTACTATAACATTAAAAATGTGCATTATTTTTCATCTGCAAATTAATTTTTAAATGTTTTTTTTCGGGGATTAACAAAATAAGTAAGATATGTATGTAAGATTATGACATTGTATGTTTGAATACAAATAAAATATATAATTTTACCAAAAAAGAAAACAAGCGGTCGTCTTATCTGTGATCTACTAAGTGGGTCTTGGCCTGCTAGTCGGCGGTTTTTCTCCAGCGTGTGTGCGCATGCGCGCACGTGACTCGGCGCTCGGCTCCTCCGGTCTGCCGGAGTTGGTCTGGAGACGAGAGGACAAGATGGCCGCCGACTGTCAGTAAAACCTTCATCGGGACCTCGGATGAAATCAACAAACACGGAATCACCAACACGATGGGTTTGACTCAGAGCGCCGATGTCCCCGAGGGCGGGGCCTACGGATACCACGTGCACGGGGTAAGGGCTGCGACCCCATGCCCTCCCCAGGGAGGGAGGGAGGGAGGGGGAGAGAGAGAGAGACACCGCGGCTAGGTGAGGTGGCGCTAGTCGGTGCTGCTGGCGGTTAGGGTGGGGGATGAACCAACCGTTATCAGCACGTCATCACAACCACCCGGAGGGGGGGGGGGGGGGGGGGGGGGGCGGTGCTGATGCTGATGCTGCAGCAGATAAACACACTTGTCCCTAAAGGCGACCCGTCATGGGTTATACATTAACTATGCTGCTGGCTCACATTACATATACTATAGATACTATCTAAACTATAGATACTATACTATACTAATACTATACTATACTAATACTATACTATAGATCAGGAGCGAGGCTAGCCCATTTTTAGGGGTGCTGAAAACAGGCTCAGCACCCCTAAAACTTGGGTAAGAAATGTTATTCTAAAAATTGTGTTTGTCTTTGACAGGGTTAAATAATGTCCAAAACATACTCCGTAGTTTGTGGTTTAAAATGTATATGTTAAGGACTTCTCTGCACCGCTCCGCAGCCCGACCGGCGTCCAGCGCGACTCACGCAGAGTGAGATCTGTTTAGTTGTACGCAAATTACGTAAGTTATTTACGTAATTTACGTAAGTTACGCAATTTACGTAAATTACGTAAATAACTTACGTAATTTGCGTAAGTTACGTTATTTACGTCATGTACGTAAGTTACGTTATTTGCGTAATTTACACAAATTACGTAAGTTATTTACGTAACTTACGTAATTTACGTAAATAACGTAACTTACGCAAATTACGTAAGTTATTTATGTAAGTTACGTTATTTACGTAATTTACGCAAATTACGTAAGTTATTTACACAATTTACGTAATTTACATAAATTGCGTAACTTACGTAAATTACGTAAATAACTTACGTAATTTGCGTAAGTTACGTTATTTACGTAAATAACTTACGTAATTTGCGTAAGTTACGTAAATAACGTAACTTAAATAACGTAAATAACGTAACTTACGTAATTTGCGTAAGTTACGTTATTTACGTAATTTACGTAAATAACTTACGTAATTTGCGTAAGTTACGTAATTTACGTAAATAACGTAACTTACGTAATTTACATAAATTGCGTAAGTTACGTTATTTACGCAAATTACGTAAGTTATTTACACAATTTACGTAATTTACGTAAATTACATAAATAACGTAACAACGTAAATAACGTAAATAACGTTAATAACGTTAACAACGGTAACAACGTTAATAATGTTAATAACGTTAACAATATCAAAAACCTTTCTCAATCAATACATTCTCATGAAATATAACATGAAGCCCTGTCAGTGGTGCGGCGTTTGGACCAGAGTGAAAACAAACGAAACGACACATCACTGTATACCACCAGTATGTGTGAAAACACTCACTGTGGCTTTTTAAATTAATTGTTATTTATTCATAGATTTATATCTGTTATTTTTCAGTTGTCTGACTATCAAACCAGACAATAAAATAAAGTTAAATGTTTTTCTTTTGCTGTATTCATTCATGTTTTACAGAGGATTTAACCTGAACCAGGCTTTGCAACAATAATAATCACATCACATTCATGGGGGCATAGTATATACTAACTCCTAGCGTTACTCTGTGTGTGTGTGTGTGTGTGTGTGTGTGTGTGTGTGTGTGTGTGTGTGATAAAGTTATTTTTCAATAGACATATTTTTTGTTGTTGTGTGAAAAAAGAGTGGGTGGTGGCAGTGGGGCTCATTGGGTGCTCAGCACCCCTAAAGCTCTGACCCTAGAATCGCCCCTGCTATAGATACTATAGATACTATACTATACTAATACTATACTATAGATACTATACTATAGATACTATACTATACTAATACTATACTATAGATACTATACTATAGATACTATACTATACTAATACTATACTATAGATACTATACTATACTAATACTATACTATAGATACTATACTATAGATACTATACTATACTAATACTATACTATAGATACTGTACTGTACTATACTATAGATACTATACTATAGATACTGTACTGTACTATAGATACTATACTATACTATACTATATATATATATATATATATATATATATATATATATATATATATATATATATATATATATATACTATAGGTACTATACAGTACCTAGTATAGTACTATAGTATAGTACTATACTAATACTATACTGTAGGTACTATACTAATACTAATACTATACTACTATACTATACTAATACTATACTATAGATACAATACTATACTATACCGGTAGATACAATACTATAGATACTATACTATACTAATACTATACTATAGATACTATACTATACTATACCGGTAGATACTATACTATAGATACAATACTATAGATACTATACTAGATACTGTATACTATACTATACCGGTAGATACAATACTATAGATACTATACTAGATACTATACTATACCGGTAGATACAATACTATAGATACTATACTATACTACTATAGTATACTATACTATATACACTGCACAACATTAACCTTTAGAAGTGTTATAGTTTTAAAATGTAACCCTGTGTTTATGTGACCTGCCAGATGTCTGTCAGCCGTGTGCTGGTGGCAGGTGATGATTCTGGACCCTCCCTGTGTTGCAGGTGCAGGAGAATTCACCCGCAGAAACGGCGGGACTGGAGCCTTTCTTCGACTTCATCCTGTCCCTGGGCACCACCAGGCTCGTAAGTCCATGACGACGCGGGAACTGTACCGCAATCAAACACACATGTTGACGACGTCAAAGTATGACACGAGTACCACATGAACACATGTACACAATACAGACTCGCAAAGGAAAAGAGTCTCGACCATTTCACATCTCACGCCGTTATTTCGCACATTCGTGCATAGCTGTCAACATTGTCCACATACACCTTATATTTAGACAAGGGTACACGCAGTGAATCCTAAAATCACCACTTGCAGTGCAACAACGTTTGGGTTAACAAGTTCCCACGTTAAGTAAGTGACTACAATTAGGTGGTAATTCAACGCTTTAAGGTTTTGATAAACCTTTTACGAGAAAGGTTTATACAAAAAAAATATCTAAACAGGAGGACAGCGGGGAGAGAGAGGTGTAAGATAAACGTGTGTGTGTGTGTGTTCATGTTCCCACCTGCAGAACGAGGAGAACGACCAGCTGAAGGAGCTGCTGAAGGCCAGCGTGGACAAGGCCCTGCGCATGGAGGTGTACAGCACCAAGACCATGACGCTGCGGGAGCTGCAGGTGGTGCCCAACAACATGTGGGGCGGCCAGGGGCTGCTGGGCGCCAGCGTCCGCTTCTGCAGCTACCAGGGAGCCAACGAGAACGTCTGGCACGTCCTGGTGAGCTTAGCGGGGCCGGGACTGGGATATATGCTGATTTTTGTATTTGGCGATTAGCAGTCTCGCCGTCGCCGTCTAGCGGTCTTGCTATTGTCTTCCTTCTTCTTCCCCCCCTGTAGGACGTGGAGCCCAACTCCCCGGCGGCGCTAGCAGGGCTCCTACCCCACACCGACTACATCGTTGGGGCGGATCAGGTGTTGCAAGATGTAAGAAAGACCCTGTTTTATATTTTATATCGCTGCTCTCTTGGTTTTTTGTGGGGTTTTTTGGCACACATTTATCATTTATAGTTGACCTTTTTATAAGTGCAGGAGACATATTCCCTATGGGGCAAATAAAGTATATTCTATTCTTTTCTATTCCATTTGGTCCACTGTATTATTTTCCAGATCATATTCTATTCTAGTCTATTCCACTCTCTGATGTACCATTAGTTATTGTATTTGTGTATGTGTATTTAAAAAAAAAATGTCCGACTGTTTCTCTTTCAGTCGGAGGACTTCTTCTCCCTCATCGAGGCCCACGAGGGCAAACCGCTGAAGCTGATGGTGTACCACACGGAGTCGGACGGCTGCCGCGAGGTGGTGGTCACGCCCAACGGGGCGTGGGGCGGAGAGGGCAGGTGTGTGTGTGTGTGTGTGTGTGTGTGTGTGTGTGTGTGTGTGTGTGTGTGTGTGTGTGTGTGTGTGTGTGTGTGTGTGTGTGTGTGTGTGTGTGTGTGTGTGTGTGTGTGTGTGTGTGTGTGTGTGTGTGTGTGTGTGTGTTCGTCTCTCGCCAACGGCTTCACATGGGCAAACGAATAACTACAAGTATCTAGCCTCAGGACCCGCATGTGTCATCAGTCAAAGTCACGACCCAAAGAAGATAAATGTATTTGCCTTCATGCACTGTTAAAAACACAGAGCGAACACAAAGCTGCAACAATTGGGGGCTAAACTCAATGAAATGGTACGCCATTGAAACTAAATTATTATGGAATTAAAATGGAAACATTAGTTAATTCATGGGCTTCTTTCTAAAGGTTAAGGTTTTGGCGTCTGCTCTGCGGCCCGCCCCCCCATTCCCTCCTGTTGAGAATCATGAGAAATGTAATTTATAGAAAAGTTAATGTCAAATATGTGATGTTCTCTGTGTGATGTTTTTTTACAGTTTGGGATGTGGCATTGGCTACGGTTACTTGCATCGAATCCCAGTCCATTCTGCCGTTCCCAAGGAGACGCAGCAACCCCCGCCCCCGGAGGAGCCGTCGTCCCCGGCGACGGTCGCCCATGGGTTCACAGAGGTACATCCACCCAGATGCACACTGGGTCACACGCTGACACGCTAACGCGCGGTCAGTAAAAATTAAACATTAGTGTCAATGTCAAGACTCAAAGACCGGGTGTATTGTTGTTGTTCGTAATTTGAGCTGTTTTGCGTTTGTAACGGCGCTCTCGCACTTTAAATTTTGACGCATAACTAATTTCATAATACTTCACCATACTATTTAATCTCCCTGCAAAGAGTATTAGTAACATGCTGTCTACTGTGTAATACGGCATTAATACTGCAATCACTGTCACTGTGTACTGTCATGTAATACTGTACACATCAATGTATTACATCCAAATAGTGCATGTATATTCATGAAAGAGAATTTGACGGGTGTTTACACACAGTCTTTACATGAATAATAAAAGTACTAATAGTACTAACGGTACGAATAATAACTTTAACATTCTGTCGTCTAAGTGGACAAAGTGTGTTAGCAGAAGGTTTGCGGCGGGGGGGAAACCAGCGGTGAACTGCGGTGCTAAGTGTCATTGTTGATTGTTTGTTTGTTTGTTTATTTACAGGCTCCACTGATGGCGGCCCCGGGGCAAAGTGAGGACCCGGGTCAGAGCGAGGACCCTGGGGACCCGGTCTCCTTCCAGGGCGACCCGGCCCCGCCGCCCTTGCGGAGAGTCATGGACCCCGGTGAGTCTCAGCTCCAACCCACACATTTCCTAGCCGAGCTAGCCTGCTATGTACCAGGTTTGCTGCTCCAGGTGGGGCTCACAGCGTGAGTCGCCATGGTAACTGAAGTGAGATGAGTTATCTTGGTATCTGAAACCGGAAATTCTGGCTTTTTAGAATTCTGGCAACGTATCCGGTTAACCTGGAAATCCAGCTTGTTGAAACAGGGCTCCGATTGGCCTCATTCACTCTGACTCTGCTGAAGCTGCTATGGGACGTTATCTTAACATATCAGGGCTGCAGCCATTCATTGATTAGTCGATCGACAATTAATCGAATATTATTTTTAGAATCGATTAATCATTGAGGTCATTTATCAAGGTCAATACCAAACATTTGCTGCTTGATGCGTCAGCAAATTCAAATGATTGGTTCGTGGATCGTTATAAAAAAGTACATTTTTAATCATGCTGTTCATCAAAACATTCTCTCCCTTAAGAGATAAGCTACAATTATATTATATACTATATTATATATTGTATTATATACCATCCACACAACACACTACAGACCACACACACACTACACCCACTGTACACACAGATGGACACATACTTTGATACGAACACAAGGAATCCCCAGAAGTGGCAACAAGCCCATAAAGCCTTTTCCTGTAGTCCTACCCACCATGGTTTTAATATACAAACCCTAATCAACCAATATCATTGTGTGTGTGTGTGTGTGCAACCGTGTGTGTGTGTGCGTGTGTGCGCGCGTACCATAACGACGATCCAGATTTGTCCGAGGCCGAGGTGGAGATGTGTACGGACCCCGCTGAGTCCATAGACAGGCTGGACCTGTCGGTGTCCTCCATCGACATGACCTACACCTCTCTGGCCATGCAGGAGGAGAGGGACTGCGACATCTCTGGCGTGGGTGAGTCATCATCGCGCCGAGTCAATGTCAATTCATTTCAAAGCAGGGCTGTAATAATAGCAAATGCCGTCACAATTTACCGGTGTCCAAAGTGATGTCTCAAAGTTGCTTGTTTTTATCTGACAAGCGGCCAAGAAAAAGTATTTAGTATTTAGAACCCATGAACCAAACATTTGCATTTCTGAAAGGCATCAAGCAGCAAATGTTTGGTATCTGTACTTGATAAATTACCTAAACGATTGATCGATTATAAAAAAAGATATTAAATTTATATTAATAAACGTTTTCATTAGCCTAGGTGGCGGTATATTTATGTCGATTTAGGACTTCACAGTAGTACAACACTCAAGTCCTCTCAAAAGGTCCGATTATCGGCCCACCAAAAAATTCCATGATGCATTCTGATGCACAAGCCCTATAGGAGTAATCTATGGTCTGTTTACATTGATCTTCTTCTTCTTCTTCTTCTTCTTCACCTCCTCAGAGGAGCTGGAGGACCAGGACCAGACCGAGGCCGACCCCCCGGAGGAGCTCAGCTCTCTGGCCGCCTTGGACCTCACATCCACCTCCGCTTCGCCCGATGCTCCTCCCAGCCCAACCGCCGCCGGTCCCCTAGCCACAGACCCCCCCACCGCCACACATCCACCCCCTTCCTCCCCCGACCGCAGCGTATCCCCCGCCAACCCCTCCCCCGCAGCGTCCCCAGAGCCCCTCGACGCCCCCGGCCCAGACTCTCCTCCTCCCCCTCCCCCCCAGGTGGACCTGCTGCCCCACCGGACGCTCCTCCACGAGGCGGCCGAGGACGACCTCCCGAGCTGGGACGCCGCCGAGGAGGGGGCGGAGCCTGACCTGGTGGCCTCGACGGAGCGGACGCCGGACCCCGCGGCGACCGAGACCCCCGGCGAGAGGCGGTGGGACGAGGAGGAGATGGAGGAAGAGCTGGAGGAGTCTTAGGTGGACGTAAGCTTGATGTCCGGTCAGGACGTGCTGCACGACTATAAACACATTAGCATTAGCACGCAACACTAAGGGAAGTCTGTCCACAAGCAGCGCCAGGTCTTAACGCTACTAAACTACCCTTTTAGTTTTTATCTAGACACCATTTTTTCGGTAAGTCATATACGTAGATCAAATCTTTGTGCTTTAGAATGGGAGCAAATTCTTGGTCTTTTTTTTTTTTTAATTGTTGGGTCAATTTTAATTTTGCGTGAAACGTTTTGACTTGGCATTGCTTGACAATCGTTTGGTGTACGTCAGTGGAGTCACGCAAATACAAATACTTCCAAAGACACTTCAGTGTTTGTAGCCAGTGGTCCGTTTCTGCTGGCTTCACGTTATCAGTCACGACACAGAGATTTAGAGCACATCTTTTAGTGCAATGTTCACATATCCTCCTTTTGTTATTCATTTAACTGAAGGTATTATCGCAATTTTGTGATAACACAAATGGGTCAACAAATATGTTTTTTACAGACTTAAGAATTAGAAGATATTCTGAGGGAACTACTACTGGATCAGCATTTTGTTCATTTAAAAACGTCAATGGTCTCATGTCTAGTTAATGTAGTCTTTACGTTTAGCTCAATGCAAGTCATATCATTTTTCTGATCTATGCAATAGTTTAGAAAGTTTGTTAGGAATGTTTGCTTTTAATATAAATGTTAATTTTAGTTCACATTTTATTTGTACACATAACTGCTGTTAAATGATTTTCTGTTTTTAATTTCGGGGCGTCTTTGTACACAAGTGGGTGCTATTAGTTGAAACGAGGGGGAAAAAAAGGTATTTTTGCAGATATTTTATCAATGGACCGTCTGTTTTATTAGGAATGAGTGCAAACAACGTTTCTGCTGTTGAATGTGAGACGGGTGAACTTTTTTCTGATGTCTAGAAGAACCAGATCACCGGGAAGAAGAAAATAAAAGAGTTAAAATAAAACGTGTTTTTCCTTTTCTTTTGTTACATTTTAAAAAAGGAGGGGGAAAAAAAACATTTAGAATTACAATAAATCTGTCATTGTTAAACCATTCAAATTTATTTCTTTGTTGAATCCCTAAAATATACATCATTCACAAGTTATTACAACAAGAGTGGGTGGGTGGGTGGGTATGTATATATTTATATATATATAAATATATTTTTTCCGCAGTGTTTTGGCCTAATTATGTCTTCCCAATCCTTGGGTTTGGCCAATCGGATCGCACTGAATGTGTGCCAGAGTAATATATACGCATTGTTCTTAAAATCGGGAGGAGTTTTAATTTAATAAAATGTACAATGAAAAGGTATTTTGCTCCTTCTGCTCTGTGACACACCGAGCCAGAAACAGCCAATCGCTTTTCACGTCCCCGTGGCAACAGGTACCGGTGATTAAACATGTACTTACAGCTGCTAGGGTTAAGACTCCCATCACTTTGTATTATGACTTACTATACACTCTAAATGAGACGGGGCCGTAGTAGCGGCCCTGGTTACACCAGTATAGTCCCTGGCCTACGATCCAAGCAGAGAACTAAATATGTGTATTTTTTTATTCTTCTTTTTTTAAAGATATATACCTTATATTACGTCCTGATTGCTAAGATGACTTTGACAAGTACGAACATTCTTGAACAAACTGCATTGTGGGGTTTGTGGCCCCAAAAAAAGACTTTAAAAAGGAAAGAAAATGCCAGTTTAACCTTCAAATCAAGTGGACTCCTTTACGTGGACGAACGTGTGCCCTCCTCCTCCTCCGGAGGTGGAAGAGGTTGCGGGTTAGTTTAGCTTTTTTTGGGAACTGTACAAAAACCCAAAAAAAAATGCTGGAACAAAAAAAAACAAAAAAAAACAAAGTGTACATATATTTACAAAATGGGGAACATCCCGTTCGTTGATAACAGCACAGCTAAAGAGATACGCTCAGACGCTCGGACAAGTGCTTCTGTCGCTGAGGTTTCAAGCTTAGCAGTACATTTTATTTTTTCTAAGCGAAAGGTAAATTCAAGTTAAGGTGAATGATGGGGTGGCGGTGGCGGTGCCGGCGGCGGTGGGGGGGGGGGGGGGGTATAGACGGGTGATGGGTTGGCGTAGGGGGAACGAGGTGAGGCTGCCCAGAGGTCCGTTGTACTGATGAGGGGTGAGATGCTGTATACGCGGTACGAGTGTCGGTAGAGACCGGGGGGACAGTAGTCTGGAATGTACTAGAACAAAATCTGAAGTCTACTACATCCATGTGCACGGACGCACACAGTGGAGACACACACACACACACACACACACACAAAACAACATAAGGGATATCGTCAGAAAACAGAGAAAATGCCAATCGGGGTGGAAAAACCGAACCCCCCCCCCCCCCCCCCCCCCCCCCCCCCGGAAAAAAATAAAGTAAAAAATAATAATGGGTGCACAATAAAACGTTGGTATTGATCCTTCAAACTGTACATACAGTAGAGCAATAGACCCCCCCCCCCCCCCCACCTTCTCCTCCCTCACCCCCATCCCTCCTCACCAGGTCATACAACCTTTCTACTCCACCCCCCCCTCCCCCGTCTGCTCGGGTTTGTTCTGGCGAGACGTCCCTACGACGCCGGGGGGGGGAGCCGGGGCCTCTCCTAATTTCATTGGTTCCTCGTTGACATGACGACGCTTGACCACACGATGGGGCTGAAGGTACAATATGTCAGAGGGTGAGTGGTGATTGGCAAATGACAACAAGTTTGTTTTGTTTTTCGTTTTGTTTGTTTGTTTGTTGTTTTTTTCACGTGGACTTCTGCCTGTAGTGAAGCGTTAAGTCCCCGCCGCTCTTCCAGATGAAGTGTTTCACCGTTCGCAGGTCCATGTTGGGGTCGAGGACCTGAAGAAAAAAGGCAGGAAAAAAATGACACAAGGATAAAAATGTGTTAACCGTCGGTTACCATAAAGATTCAACTAACCGAAGAGAGAGGGAGGAAGAAGAGAAGATGATGAATGAGGTTAATTGAAAAGAAACAAGCAGGGAGAAGGAAGAGGAGAACCAGGAGGAACAGAATATGTCATTTGAAAAGAAAACATAAGAAAGAAGGAGAAAAAGAAAAGACAAGTAGAGAAGAGAAGATAACAGTCAAATTGACTGAAAGATAAACATGGGAACGAGAAGATAGGAGGAGGACAGAGAAGAAAGAAGACGCAGGGAAAACCAACAATATGGAAAGTAAAAAGTGAAAGAGGAGAGGGCAGTCGGGAAGTAGAAGAGAAAGGAAGGAAGAGAAGTAAGAAAGAGGAGATAAGAGAGGAGAGGAACAACGGATGGAGGAGTGGAAGGAAGGAAGAAAGGAGCCTGGGGAAGGAAAGAGGAAGGAAGGACGGAGAGGAGGGCGGGAGGAGAAGGAGGTCGAGGCCCACCTGGTCCTGGCACATGAGCTCTATCTTCTCCTCCGCCAGCATGGCCATGTCCTCCTCCTTCTCCTGCTCCCCTGGCTTGTCGTTGGCCGAGGAGCTGGTGGTCTGGGACTCGTTGTCCAGGTTGATGATCTTCTCATACACGTGCTCCATCACCTTTCTGACCTGCAGCATGTCGCTGGCCGACAGACGGTCCCTGGGGGAGGAGGGGGAGGAGACGAAACACACACTCAAAACTAAACCCGGTCTTTGGATCCACTACGGTCAGGACTACCGATCCAGGAGATGTGTCTGTACATAGTGTACATAATGAAAGAGAGAGGATGACCTTTGGCAGGTCGGAATCGAACAGGGGTCGCTACAATGCGCTACTAGCCGGCCCTTCAGACTTATTTTTAACTCATAGTCCAGCGCTTGGGTAAAGTAGGTAATGGGGCTGAAACTCAACCCATAATAGGCGGGAGGAGAGCACTCACTTCTTCAGCGTCTTGGCTCCAGAGGAAGAGTGGGGCTGGAGGTAGAAGGGGATTTTGTTGAATTTCGGCATATTTTTCTGGAGACGGAAGATGAGGACGAAGGAGATTAATACAGAAATACAACCTAGTGAAATATACATTGTGACTTTTTCATTGTGGGATTTTTTCATTCTCAAATAATGACCATATTACACGGGGTACATCAGTAGTTCAGCATAGTAATTCATATAAATCAATCCTAATAAGTAGGGTTAAGTAATAAATGTAAGTTGATGACTTTAAAAAGGCATTTTATAGAAGCAATTACAGTAGTAATAAATATATACATCCACCTATCTATATAACTTGAACAAAGTCGTTGCAGCGGGCTGCAATGATAAGCCGATTAATCGACAGAAAATTAATCAAATCAAAACGTTATCATCAATTTCAGGTCATTTAACAAGTACAAGTAGCAAACATTTGCTGCTTGATGCTTTAGAAATTCAAATGTTTGGTTCATGGACCATTATAAAATGAATACTTCATGCAAATCACTTTGGACTCTGGTAACTCTCTGTGATGGAACCAAGGCGTTGGTTAGTTGTTGGGTAACTTGAACTACTTACATCTACAGTGATGTCGATGACCCACTGGGGAACCGTCTCGTTCAGCAGCATGGACTCCGTCTCCCCTCCAGAGTCTCTGCACAGCAGCCTGCGCAGCATGACGTTATACATGGTCAGGGGCCACAAGGAGCCACTGGGACACCCACCGAGTGACTCGACGGTATTAACCAACAAAACCATCCCAGCCTAGGGATCTGACTGCCTGGTGAAATACTGATGGTAGCCGTGGCAACGACCAAGTACTTGTACCATGTAGCCGTTAGAATCACTCTACTTGGTTCATAACTATATGATAATGAACCATATGACCAATGAAATGTATCCCACACCGAAGTAAATACAACAGCATAGTCTATAGGACATACAAATGTTTTACAATTTAAAGAAGAAAGAGGCAAACCACAGACTACGGAGTGTGTCTGTGTGTCAGCGATACACCAGCTAGAGCAGATATACATAAACAGCCAATGAGAGCTGCTCATACAACCGGTAATAGCCTATCAGAGCCAGTAATAAAGGAAGCGAGTGCATACCTAAACAGGGTCCGCCCCCCTGCCTCTCCGAAGATGACGGGCGTGTGCGGTGGCACCTGGAAGTAGCCATTTCCCTTCTGGACGCGGTTCTCCTGCTCTCCGTTCACTGAGGGGTTAGAGAGAGCAACCACAACCCTGAGACCAACTTTCTTACTCTATCACTATCATCATTCTTTTATTCTACTTTATTTTATTTGACTTTCTTTTTTCTTTGGGTAAAACTGTATATGACTCAAACTTCACCGCTTCTTCGCATTTTAGATTTTTTTATTGCACGTGGACTTCTGCCTGTAGTCTGTATTATTTTTAAATGCTGTTTTTATTCTAATAGCTTACTATGCCTGATTCACTTCAGTGGATCGAGAGTTTAGTTGATGGTTCAAGAGGGGAGAAGGCTCCTTACCGTGGTTGACCTCGTTCTCCTCCTCCTCCATGGGGTTGATGTGGGTGCGGGGCCAGAACTCCAGTAGGGCCTGCAGGAGGAGGCCCCCCAGGTTCACTGTAGGAGACAAGCTCATTTACATACAGGATCACCCTTCAAGACAAAGACGTGGGCATTTACATACAGGATCCCCCTTCAAGACAGTCATTTACATACAGGATTAGCCTTCAAGACAAAGACACAACCCCCATTCACAGTGCTTTACATAGGACCTGTTTTTCTTACTTTAAAAGAACATTTAAAGAAAAATTCATACATACAGTACATAAATCTAAATAGCTAATCAGTAATAAAGACAGCCAAGTTCGCCATTAGTTTTTATCCCTGGTGTTTTTTTATTTTATTGACTTATTTTTTAACATTTTATTGTTTTATTGTTTTTAGTGTTGCAAAATGTAATTTTTTTATTTTTCTGTTTTGTCTGTGTTACTTTAATTTTGCTATGTGATGCATGTTTGTATGAAAGAGTTGAATAAATGACATATTTTAAAAACAATATACACAACTATTTAAAACGGAAATGTAAAATGGAAGTATATGAGGATGGTGTGAATCAATAAATACTGCAGCCATCACAACAAGCCAAGGTCAAGACAAGGTGACATGTTGAGCCCTTCACATCAACATGGACGCCTTCAGAAAACTAAAGGATCTGCCTACATTCACATGTGTTTACAGTCAGACTGCAAACCCTGCCCTGACCCTCCGACGCCCTCAGAGAGAAACTAATGTAAGCTGAGAGCAGGAAGGAAGTACACTGGCAGGAAGGGAGAGGGGGTGGGGTGGGGGGGGGTTTAGAGATACATATAGAGAGACAATATAGGACCGATAGAATAAGGATCAAATTTCATACATTTTGGGTCTGATCCATCGGAGCTGGAAAACCCGGCATCCTTGGCGGACACCCAGGCGGCGAAGCAGTCACTCTCGTCCAACGTGATGGTGAGCATCTGCTCAAAGAAACAGACGCTGTACTTATTCACTGGAATCTACAACCACACATGATGGCTCGGTGGCACACAGTCGGGCCGCCGTCATGACAGCCAAGCCCCGGCAGCGATATTGACACTCACCCCAGTCTTCAGATCCACGGAGAACCAGTTTGGCACGTAGACCATCTTGAAACGCTTCTTGATCTCTTCGTCAAACTCCACCTTGCCCAGGTCTTCTCCCTTGCAGGCCTAGCGCGTCAAGACCAGAGACCACACGCAAAAGACAGCGGTCAGACTCGCACCCACGGACGTAGACATTATGGAAACCCGCTAGAACTAGTCAGTTGGATTTGGGAGGCCCTTGATCGACCGTTACAGTCTCAAAGGGTTTCACATGAAGCCCACATTATACAGCACTTCCCTAACCCCTCTAATACAAGGGAAGAAACAAAGAAGAGGATTCCAGGGGCGGTTAGGAGTGCAACATGGCGTCACCGTGGTGCCAAAAGGCCGAACATAGCCAGACACACAGCAGCCAGGAAAACTGTACCTTGAGCACATCCCAGAAGACCACGTTGTTGTTGGTGTCTTTGGTGAGTATGTGTCTCTTATCGTTCAAAATGTGACACTGGATAATACTGGCACCTCCTGCAAACACACACACACACACACACACACACACACACACACACACACACACACACACACACACACACACACACACACACACACACACACACACACACACACACACACACACACACACACACACACACACACACACACACACAGGAAGCAGATGAAGAGGTCATCCCAAATGATAGCTTTCGATGAATACAACATTCACCAAAGGAAGCAGATATATTCTACAGCAGTGGTTTTCAAGATATTTTTTCAGCCAAGGACCCCTTTACCAGCACAAAACATTTTGGGGAGGGAAATGAGGTGAAGTGTCATCACAAATGACAGCTTTGGATGAATACAAAATGTACAAATGAAGCAGTTATCCACTACATTTACACGTTTATTTTATTTTTCTTTATTTATTTTATTATTTGTATCTATATCTATATATATATATATATATATATCTATATATATATATTTGTTGTACTATTATACTGTATTTTGTTTTGACTATTTGTAAACGGCATGAATACAGCTGGGAAGAAAACAAACCAAAACAGTATTATTTACAACTATTACAACTAAATACTATTGTGCAAGTGGTTGAAACTGAAATAAAAACCAAGTAAAAAAAAAGGGAAGCCGATGCACTCAAGATATACGACATCCGAGAACGAAGGGACGATCGCGGACGACTGTAAGATGTAACCTTGGCTGAATCAGAGACACGAGGAAATCCCTGCCTACTCATCCTGCCTACTCATCCACCAGACCCATCCATCACCAGACCCATCCATCACCCCCCCCCCCCCCCCCCCCCCCCCCCCGGACCCAGCAGCTACCACCGCAGACCAGACCCGCTGAGCGGAGGAATTCAAACAGTGAGGTTTACCCTTGATGACCTGCTCCGGCTGGGTACACAGCGGCGTCAGCGGAGTGGTGCAGTCATTGTCGTACTCCCCGGACGCCCGGAAGTTATGTATTCCCTTTAGAGACTGGAGACAAGGAGACGGCGTGTTACCATTATGAATCATCACGGTTATTATAGGCCGCCTTGGGCGTTGTGCCGCTTCCTCCATTACGTCGAAAAACGTGATTGGTGTACAGGAGGTAATGACAATGAAACGGCGATCGCGATAGTCTCAAAGTGTAGATGGTGTTACCATTATATCAGGCATGGCCTATGAGTGTGCTGACACACACACACACACACACACACACACACACACACACACACACACACACACACACACACACACACACACACACACACACACACACACACACACACACACACAGGTCTATATCTAGCTCTAGGTTCGGCGAGGGGCACTGGTGCGACTGTGACTCTGATCTCGGAGGGGACATGCATTGTCGTACCCATTTGTTCACGGAGGACTTGGTGGTGGAGACCCAGATGGCTGGGGGAGGATCAGCAGATCTGTCCAGCTCCATCTGGGGAGGAGGGAGAGAGCGAGAGAGAGAGGGGAAGACAGTAATTTGATGAGGAAGTGGAAAGACTGAGCACTGGACCTTGGAACTCAACCAAACAGTCAATTAAATGATCATGAGTTAAAGATTTTAACTTGATACACAATATTGCCAAGTTGTTATCTTTTTGTTTTTTAATTACACTATTCTGCCAAGTCATTTTGACAAATAACTAATACAAAAATAAATGTTTTATTTCACTCAGCTACAACGGTCCAAGAAGTTTTAGGAAATGTAATGTCCTTAGATCACCCGACCGTAATAACCCTTAATATAAACTAAGAGAATTATGATCCATCACCGTACTCCATTAACCCAAACCCCCAGACATCCTCCTCCATCACAACAGTCAAGACCCATCTGAGGGAAGCACGCCATTTCAAAACACTGCATTATAAATCTGCCTGGTCACGCCCGTTTCCTGTTCCCCTGGATGGGAGCTTTAATGCGGTTTACGCCCACGAGTAAAATGCTCGTCTGGTTCTCCTGTTCCTGGTTGTGATTTACAAAAAATTACAAGTGCGACACAACCGAGTTTCTAACAAAAACAACCAGACAGAGTGCTAGGACTAGTCATGGGAATCAGAAAAATATTTACTATTTTGCTTTCTTCCAAAAAATGAAAAAGTTTGTTTGTTTTTGTTGTGTTAACAATAGTGATGTCAGTTAGATTTGGTTATGTCAGTGCTTTGAAATATGAGAACATCCATATTTGCTCACTACATCTTTCTTAGCCTTTCTTACCCTCAGGTGTGCATAAACCATTCATTATGAACTTTTTTTTTTTAAATACACAAAATGTGAAATGATCGTTATCTCATCGGTATCAGCAGCATGAAAAAAGCAGGAAATGATCGGTTATTGGTATCCATATCGTGTATCCCTACATCTCCACAAAGCAGGATGTCCTAAATTCAACCCGAGAGCTGGAGACAACAAAAGGGGCGCCGGACCATTATGAGAGGTCCTTTGGCCAGACGGCGTGGGCCTCCTCACCTTGAGAACGGGCGCCTTCTCCTCGCAGATGAGCACGCGGATGTCGGGGTTGCGCAGGTCGGTGCAGTAGATCTTCTTGTCGCGGCCGCCGGAGTAGATGTGCGTGAAGGCCTCGTTGACCTGCAGGGCCCACACGCCCTCGTCGTGCACCCGGTAGGTGGCGATGCAGCGCTGCTGGCCCAGCGACCACAGCCGGATGGTCCCGTCGGAGCTGCCCGACAGACACTGAAGGTGGGAGGAGGAGGAGGAGGAGGAGGAGGAGGAGTGTGACAAATCACATCGAGTCGCTTTCATCCAAAGTGACTTACAAGTGAGACTGAGAACCACCAAAAATTGGAGCAGCTACAAAAAAAAAAAAAAAAACTAGGTCTGCATGACCTAGTTTTATTTTTTTATTAGTGGTAGTGCATCAAAGTTACATTAGAGACAGTGCATCTCAATAAAATGTGTAAATCGGAGTCTGAAAAAAATTATGAACAATGTGTTGAAACCCCTGGGTGTGTGATCTGACTCACCTGGGTGCCATCCCGATTCAACAACAGTGATTTCACATTGTCCGTGTGGCCCTTCAGTTTCATCAGCTTAGCACATGTACGAGGGTCCCAGACTCTTAGCACCTTCACAAACAACAACAAATACATTTACATTTAGGCTATTTATTGAGCAGACGCTTATATCCAGGAGGAGTCTGAGAACAATGAAAGCACACAAACGAAATTGGAGTTACTCCAAAAAACAGAGTGCAGAGCAGCTGTATGGCTCAGACAGACGAGGTCAGTCAACGAACAACAATACCAGGAATATTTATAACAACATCATGTATGTTGTTGCACGACGCTATAAATGTAGAATGAACAGAACCGGATCGGGTCACCCGAGAGACTCGTACCTTTTCTGTGGAGCCCGACACGATGACCGTGCCCATCTGGTTCATCGCCAGGCTGTAGATGGAGTCTTTGTTCCCACTGAGCGACGAGGCTGTCGAACAAAAACAACAAAATCACTTCAGTGACATCACAGAAAGACCATTACAATTACATTACAGAAAACTACGAGTAGGCCTGGGCAATATGGATACATTTACTATGACAATAATTATGGGGAATTTTGCATGATATCGATATATATAATCACGATATGCTTATGAATTCAAAATCCCATTAACTGAGGGTCATTACATTGAAGTATATGGAAATATAAAGTATGGAATCAGACTAAAACTAGCTTTCCTTTTACACTGACATTTCAAACCTCATATATGATCATTTGAAGGGCATATCTTCTCATCATAATTCATTAAGACTATAATAATGGCTATAGATACAATGATATCTTCATTTCACGACGATACAATACCATTCAAAGACGATCAGAAACGATAATTGAATTATTGCCCCAACTACGGGACCCACAATGCACCACAGCAGCGGGTGGTCAAGTGTCAAGAAGACGTACTGGTGACGGTGTTGTTGGACGCCGTGAGCGCCGTTAGTGTGTTCACGTCCCAGAGGAAGATCTGTCGGTCGAGGCCGGCGGACGCCACCAGCTCCTTGTCCTTGGCGTAGGCCAGGGCCTTCACGTAGTCCTTGTGCGTCCGTAACGTGGACATGCAGAAGCCCTTGTGCGCGTTCCACACTTTGACCGTCGTGTCGGACGAGGCGGAGATCACTGGGAGGAAAGGGGGAAAAGCGAATCAAACGGACGTCCGTGCGACAGAGAAGACCAGGCGATCCTCCGGTGTCAAACCCCCCCCTCCCCACATGCCGGGACTCAGACTTACATGTCTTGCCGTTGCAGCACAGGACGATGTCGTTGACCCAGTCTGTGTGATGCTCCATAGAGGCGATATACGGGTCCTGCTACAATGGAAAAACAACAGGAACCCAATGCCTTATCATGTCATCCACTGGTGGACACACCACTCTGAATCTACAGCACGGTAAAAAATGGAAAATGGACTGCATTCATATAGCGCTTTCTCAGAGGTAGGACCAATCAAAGTGCTTTACAATTATTGCCTCACATTCACCCATTCATACACACATTCATACTCCGACGGCGGGTCAGCCATTCGAGGCGACAGCCAGCTCGGCGGGAGCGGTTAGGGTTAGGCGTCTCGCTCAGGGACACCTCGGCACTTAGCTAGGAGTAGCCGGGAATCGAACTAGCAACCTTCCCATTACTAGGCAACCCGCTCTACCTCCTGCGCCACTGCCGCCGCCGACTGCACATGGCCAAAACACATCAGTACATCTTATCATGAATTGGCGACAAAAGGCGCATGGCGGAGTTAGGCGTGCTTTGCTTACCTTGTGCTGGTTGACGCTCCATATCCGGATGATGGAGTCCCTCCCGGCGGTGAACAGTCTGTTGAGCGCCGGGTCCAGTTGGAGGGCGTTCACCCCGTTCCGGTTGTACTTCTCCACCTCGTCCCTAATGACATAGGAGACCTGGGGGGACACACAGCAGAGGGGGGGGGGGGGGGGGGGGGTGTCAGCAGAGGCTGGTCTTGTGTGTGTGTGTGTGTGTGTGTGTGTGGTGTGTGTGTGTGTGTGTGTGTGTGTGTGTGTGTGTGTGTGTGTAGGGTGGGGGGGTCCCATGACAGAAATCAAACGCAGTAACGTCAGGCAACACAGCAGCACACGTTTGAATGGACGTCACTGCAATCACTGGTAATTGGATGGCTATTTGATTTGATTTGTTTTTTTTATTTTTAAGCAATTAACACGGAAACGCAAAGGTTTTCGGCGGAAACGCACCGGCAAGACGCGCGTCCTCGTGACTGTGTGTGTGTGTGCCTGCGTGGTATTGCATACCTGCACGGTGGGGGGGACCGCCATGGGGGGGGGGGGACGTGCATTAAATCCAGCAATTAGACCGAGCCAGTTGCACTGTTAAAAGGACGTGAATGTGGCCCAAGCTGGGTGTGTCGCTAACGTGAACCGGACCACACCGTCACACTGAAACCCCCCCCCCCACACCCCCACCCACCACCACCATTACCACCACCACCCACAGGTCAACAGTCACAACATGTGGGATCAGGTGGAGATTTTAACGTTAGCTGAAACCGCTAACTGACGTTAGCTA
This sequence comes from Merluccius polli, assembly GCA_030340625.1. Taxonomy (NCBI): domain Eukaryota; kingdom Metazoa; phylum Chordata; class Actinopteri; order Gadiformes; family Merlucciidae; genus Merluccius; species Merluccius polli. The sequence continues at coordinate 30,736 of JAOPHQ010005698.1, forward strand.
AGCTAGCTGAGTTAGCCGGCTGGAGTCATGGTGCTGTAATAAGTCCCAGCGCCCCTCGCGGCGTGTCTGCGGCGCCCCGCCGGGGGTCGTCGGCGTGCGGATTCAGATTAAATGTAATTTCCCGGTGGTTTGTAGACACCGGCCGGGAATTGCATCGTTAGGATTTACCTGTACTTTTCTCCGCCCAGCAGCATTTTGCCGATGATGGGTGGCCATCTTGCATGTTGACAGTCAATGCGCGTGATTCTACATCCGGAAGGAAGGAAAACACTCCTCTGGGGATTGTGGGTAATGTAGTTTTATTCGGGCCTCCGACTCCGCGCGTGGCCCTTTTAAGATAAGATAGCCGATTTAAACTTTTTTTTGTTGTTGTCCGGATTGTGTTCAATGGTGAGACACTCTTGAGACAGTCTTCATTTTTATCTACCACAATCATTTTTGTTTTAATTTGGTCAAATTAAAACAAAAATGTTTATTTGTATTTTTATTTTATTTTATATACATGAAGATATATAAATATGGTGCAAACTAAGTGTTGGCACGTCAACGCAGTTTACATTATACTGTCTATTATATGAGAGCTAGTGGTATGGTCCAATTCAAAGTGAGAAGTGACCTAACTGAATGGTTTGCTCCAGCAGAGGGGGCGAGAGGGCAGCGCAACCCAGCAGGTGAGGGTCGACCAGGAGCTGCTGTCCAATCAGATGAAGACATTAAAAACAACAACCTGATGAGGTGCAAACAGTACGACTTCAGAGAGGATGGACATATTGGACAAATACAAAATATCCACATCTGGAAACAATAAAACAGTAGGCCTAAAACAACCCCACATCAGATTTGATTATACGTTTGAGACAAACATTTGCAGCTCACTATTATTATTTTTTTAAACTTTGAAAAAATAATCCATACAGTGTAATCCACTGATGCTCTTGTCTCCATCACCCCCCCCCCCCCCCACCACCCCAACACCACCACCACCCTCACCCCCCCCCCCCCCCCCCCTCACCATCACCACCCTCACCCCCCCCTCACCACCACCACCGCCACCACCACTGTGCGCCACTTCTTGCGTCCCGGCTGCGCAACCGCTGAAGTGCAGCGCGTGAACTGCTGTTGCGCACCAGCGGCACCAGCAGCCGTCTCCCACTCCGAACCCGTCGCCCCGCCAGCAGCAGAGGATGGACGCCGTCCGCGGCGGGGAGGAGGACTGGTCCTGAGGAGACGGGACCACTGGTCCTGAGGAGACGGCGGTTACCTGCATCACCTCCGCGCCCGCCGTGCGACATGTCAGCCCAGGGGACGACAGAGCGTGAGACGGGATTTGGTCTCCATACAAGTACTGTCTAACCCGCTGGCCTGGGAGACACCATGGGATGTGCGGCGCGGTGGGCTTGGCAGTTCCCTCTACTCACATCCCCACCTCATGTCACCATCACACTTTTACATGTGAGTATATAAGTATTTCAATGTTGTTGTTGTTGTTGTTGTTGTTTTTTTTATTGTGTCTGTTGTATTTGGTTCTTCCTTCGCCCACCAAAAAGTTAGAGAGTGAGAGTGAGTGAGACAAACCAGTGTGGCAGACTTTCTTTTTTCTTTTTCTTTTTTTGTGAGAGAGAAACTGGAGCACATCTTGACATTAAAACCCAAATCAAAGAATAGGACATAGTTTAGCCTGTATGAGGCTGAATGATGTTGAAGTGTGTCGGGGGAAATTCACGATTGAAGCAGTTTTGTCTTCTGCTAATTTCCATCCTACAGGTCTGTTATAGTTACAGGCATGTTATCAATTATCCCACTGACTATGGCTATTAAAAAATAATCACAGAGGAATGCAGCTACTGAAATATTCTGCACATCAGTGAAAGTTACTGGATCCTATTCTGGACCGTTTGAGTCATCCTCATGTTATTCCTCATGTTATTCCACTGGGCCAATCTGGTTTAGTTCTTTACATTAGTACATTAACTTTGACATTTCTATACATTAGGCCCATAAACTCTGACATGTATTGTATTTCACAGCTTCCACATGCTTGTGCAATTTACAACAGTGAGTCTGCATTTCTGTAGGGCTGCCATTACAAAACATTTTAATTTTAATTTTATGTGTAATTATTGGCCATCAATTATTGACTGATGAACTTTCAATCTATTTAAAATGATTTAATAATATATATAGCCTACTAACTGTCAGAGGTCACTTTTTTTATATCAATGTCTAAAGATTTAAAAAACAAAAGCAGACCTAAAAACTCAAAGTGGCCCCTTGACTTCAATGTCATATTTTGTTGTTCCCTCGTCATCAACTTGGCGCGCGGCGGCGCGGCGGTGATTTCGCTGAGCGTTATGTCACAACGCACACACAGCTGCTGCTGCTGCCGCTGCTGCCGCTGCTTCCGCTGCTGCCGCTGCCGCTGCGCAGGGCTATACAGCAATCACAGTAAAAGCTTTTTGTTTCAGGTTGTTTTTTTTTTAAACAAAAAAATAGGCCATCATCACTTCGGCGTGCACCTTGTTGCACCAGGAGGATACAGTGCTGCCGCTCGGTGTGTGTGTGTGTGTGTGTGTGTGTGTGTGTGTGTGTGTGTGTGTGTGTGTGTGTGTGTGTGTGTGTGTGTGTGTGTGTGTGTGTGTGTGTGTGTGTGTGTGTGTGTGAAGGCGACAGCCCATAATAAGCCCCACTGGGCTCAGGTGAAACACAAGTCTCCACTCCTCACAGTCTGCGTCCTCAAAGTCAAGAAGACGTCTTCTTCTTCAACCACACACTTATTATACATCATACTTATATCTTACAACACAAATACAACTAACAGTAGGCCGCAACTGTCCCATCAGGGATTAATAAAGTAGGACATCTTATTTTGTCTTTCACAAATGTGTGATGTAAGATGTGGATACATTTTAATAACGATGAAATACATTTAGATAGACCACAATGTCAGATTATCTCTTGGTTTGACTTTGGGAAACCAAAGGCAGACGAGTCTGACTGTCTCACTGTGTCCTTAAATACCCCCAGAGAGAGGGGTAGTTAGTAACATACTGCCTGGGGGGGGGGGGGGGGGGGGGAGTTAGTAACATCCTACCTGGGGGGGGGGGGGGGGGGGGGTAGTTAGTAACATACTACCTGGGGGGGGGGGGGGGGGGGGGGGGTAGAACACAAACTCTCATTTGATCTCATTAGGGCTGCAACAATTAGTCGATTAATTGATAAGTCGATCGACAGAAAATTATTTGAATCCAATTTTTAGAATCGATTAATTGTTTAGGTAATTTGTCAAGTACAAATACCGAACATTTGCAGCATAAATTCAAATGTTTGGTTCATGGGTCATTATCAATACTTTCTGTCAGATAAAGCACATTTAAGACATCACTTTGGACTCCGGTAACTTGTGATGACATTATCTAGACTAAATGATTAATCGATTAACTGGAAAAATATGGTTAGATTAATCGACTATGAAGTTAATTGTTAGTTGAAGCCCATTCTGCAAGATTCATACAAAATGTTCAAGCTGTATAGTTTGTACCTGGAAATCATATTAACTTCGTCAAACTAAATGTGTTGTCTCTAACTAGACAAATGTAAATGTTTAATGTATGCCATGATTTGGTGGATGCTCTCATCCAATCCAACCTCTAGTGGCGTTTTTCCACACGTGTGCTGGCTTGGTTTGACTCGGCGCGGCAGCCCAGCGCGGCGGGAGGTTTGCATCTCCACGACAACAGGGCTTCCCGCTTCAAGGTGTACTGTATATCTTTAACTGATGATGCACTCAACTTGAGAGGTCTGGTCCGACCCGCGTTCCCTACCCATCTGACGTCACTGCAACGCGCTTGGAGTCGGGTCGGGTGCGCTTCGGCCCAACTGATGGTCCATCTCTGGAGTCCATCAGTGTTGATATCTTGAACACGTGTTCACGGCGGATGTGTGTTTCTGTAGCGTAGCGTCAAACAGAATGAGGTGGGGGGGGATTCCCCTTTTCATCCAATGGGATTTGACTCCTCTGTGAATCCCACGTTGCTCTCTTACAATCCAAGGGGTCAGGACAGCGAGAGAGGTTAAGACGAGGTCATAGGTCGCGGCTGGGGTCAGCTGACTTGGCTTAGTCCTTGTGTTGTCTGTATGTAGTGTTGTATGCAACTTGAAAATAATACAAACTTGACATGTTTTTTTCTGTGCCAGTTCTTTAATCAACTTTCAACCTTCTTCTTCATATATAATCGGTGCCTGCTTGTGTGTGTGTGTGTGTGTGTGTGTATATGTGTGTGTGCCTGCGTGCAAATGTGTGCTTGTGTGTGTGTGTGTGCATCAGGCTCCTTTCTACTTTGAATCCAATTATTATAATTATTTGCAGTGATGACGATCGTATCACATCTGTCCGTAAGTGGGAATTAATATTCATCCAGCTAAGAGATGCTATTATTCCCCTGCTCTTTCTAATTCTTCTCACCCCCCACCCTACCTCACCCCCAACCCCACCCCACCTCACCCCAACCCCTGTAAGCCGGCTTGCAAATCAAAAAACAGCACACATTGGCAAACGTGCTCTCCGTCCATTTTAATGTAGATTATTAACGCCCTGACCCAAATACGTATATGGTATAGAAACACTGCTGAGGAATCACGTTTGACTTGAAGATTGAGATTAGAGACACCAACTTTGATGTGGACTGCGTGATATGTAGCTTTAGTATGTGTGTTCATGTTGGAAATGTACTTCTGTATAATATATCAAGACGTTTATTTGAATGGATACGTGTGTTATGGCCAATGGAAACTTTTCAGTTATGGGAACGTGGGAAGCAAAATCCTATTCTGCTCATAAACCGACGCAAGTGAATTATTTCAACTCAATCAGTGTGAACTATTTTCAACGTGTTGGTAAAGTCGGTTGACAGTAATGTAGTCTTATGAATGTGTCCATCAAAGACACCCGCTGTGAACCCACTATCTACTCTGTGACGCGGTGAATGTAACATAGTTATGGTGATAGTGAATAGTCAGCGTCTGGCTCCGGTGTGCGGGAGGCGAGCTGAGCTGAGATCAACCTTGGTGAGAATAAGCAGATCAAGTGAGAGCAGATGACCAGCGTCCGGCCTGACGTGTTATCAGGACAGGAAGTGATGTATCAGGACAGGAAGAGACATATTAAACAGGAAGAGACATATCAGGACAGGAAGTGATGTATCAGGACAGGAAGAGACATATTAAACAGGAAGAGACATATCAGGACAGGAAGTGATGTATCAGGACAGGAAGAGACATATTAAACAGGAAGAGACATATCAGGACAGGAAGTGATGTATCAGGACAGGAAGAGACATATCATTCAGGACAGAAAGTGACATATCAGGACAGGAAGAGACATATTAACCAGGAAGAGACATATCACGACAGGAAGTGATGTATCAGGACAGGAAGAGACATATCATTCAGGACAGGAAGTGACATATCAGGACAGGAAGAGACATATCATTCAGGACAGGAAGTGCCATATCAGGACAGGAAGAGACATATCATTCAGGACAGGAAGTGACATATCAGGACAGGAAGAGATATATTAACCAGGATGAGACATATCACGACAGGAAGTGCCATATCAGGACAGGAAAAGACGTACCATTCAGGACAGGAAGTGACATATCAGGACAGGAAGAGACATATCATTCAGGACAGGAAGTGCCATATCAGGACAGGAAGAGACATATCATTCAGGACAGGAAGTGACATATCAGGACAGGAAGTGCCATATCAGGACAGGAAGAGACATATCATTCAGGACAGGAAGTGACATATCAGGACAGGAAGAGATATATCATTCAGGACAGGAAGTGCCATATCAGGACAGGAAGAGACATACCATTCAGGACAGGAAGTGACATATCATTCAGGAGGACATGAAGTGACATATCAGGACAGGAAGAGACATATCATTCAGGAGGACAGGAAGTGACATATCAGGACAGGAAGAGACATATCATTCAGGAGGACAGGAAGTGACATATCAGGACAGGAAGAGACATATCATTCAGGAGGACAGGAAGTGACATATCAGGACAGGAAGAGACATATCATTCAGGAGGACAGGAAGTGACATATCAGGACAGGAAGAGACAGGACTGGTACAGTCTACAGTCATTCTTATCAGTCATCCAGTTCACTGAAAAGGGTCAAATCAAAAGATCTCCAGTCCAGAGTGTTGGGGTTTAATCCTCCAGACAGTGAGCTATGTCTGGGCTGTATGCCGGGTAACAAGGAGCAGCCATTGGTCAGTGGGGGGGGGGGGACACAGGAACCCCTTCTCTGACGTTGTATACTCAATACACAGTCTGGTGTTGTGATATTGACCCGCTCATTACCTATTGCTGCTCATTACCTATTAACAGCAGCTACCTGTCTGTCTATGTGTCTTTCTATCATCTTTCTATTGGGTCTGAAAAAACAAACGAGTGTCTACCTGCCTGTTTGTCTCACTAACCACCATTTTGTGTGTGACCATGAATCAAGCATAAAATACAAATCAAATCAAGCGGTATACTTCCAACGTGGGAATGATATTTTTTGTTCTACACATCGACGTTGATAAAATGATCCAGAATCATCTTACTGTACTATCCATGTCTCCTCTCTCCCTCTCCCGCCCTCCCCCATCTAACCTGGATCCTCACCTATCCCCCCCCCCCCCCCCCCCCGAAGAGCTGTGAGTAACTTGTCGTCGCCAGCCGGGGCATCAGGATGAGAAGATGGCAGCCA
>JAOPHQ010005698.1:40000-45000 GCA_030340625.1 Merluccius polli
GTCGCCATCCGGGTCCTGGTCCACTCATATCCTCGCACGCGTGAGAGTGAGCGTGTGTGAGCGCGCGCGTGTGTGTGTGAGTGTGTGACCCAGGGACAAGCGCATGTGTGAAGTATCAAGCGATAACTGTTGTGTGAAATGATGCTAACTGTGTGTTCACATATCGCTGCAAATATTTCCGTTCGCTTTTGTCGCTCAAGTCGCTCATGACGTACAATTCGAACGTCGCCTCTACGTTCATGCGTCTACATTCCGATTGGTCGTCAGTGTTTTGCAGCCGAAACGCGTCGTAGTCATTTGCGTAAAGTTCAGCCGTCTTCAACTGTTTTTGGTCGCTCTGGTCGCTCAACTTTTGCCGCCGGTAGCGTTTGTCGCTTGTGTCGCTTCGGTCGCTCTTGCCCATCGAAAGTGAATGACTTCCGGTGATTTGGCAGCTTAATTCGCTTCTGATGTGAACACAGTCACTTTTTTTGTTGGGAATCATGTTGCATTTATTTTACATTTAGATTCGCATTCAGCGGCTCGGCGGACGCTTTGAGCCGAAGCGACTTCACTTGAGCGAGACGGTGAACGATAAAAGCGGCAATACGCTCAACAGGCGGAGTATCGACACAAAAATCCCATTGACTTTTTACGAGCAGAGTATATAGGAACCGGCTCTCCTCGGCCGGCGGTGTGGGCGCCCTGCCTTCCCTTCGGTGTTCGGCGGTGCTGATGGAGAGACATGTTAATGTAATTAGGGATAATGTAATAGCAGCGGTGTTTTCTGCAGCTTCAGGGAGATTACACTAATGATGAGGGAGCGGGGCTGCAGGAGATAAGCCGGGGGTGGATCCATAGGAACCGTTTGGCCGGTGGGATAGTATAGACCGGCGGCGGCGTGGCCCTTGGATGTTGTGGTCGTTGTTATTCTATCGTCTAGCCCACCGAAAGTTTCTGGGTTCGAACCCCGATGTCCACACAGTCGGTATCTTTGAGCGAGGTGCCCATGATCCCTACCTGCTCCTTCATGACATGAGTCTGACTCCACTGCGTGTCACTTTGAGTGAAAAGTGTCGGCTAAAGGCCGAAGTGATGAATACTGTGTGTGTTGTCGTTGTTATGACATGTTGTAAAGAGTGGGATGGCCCTGGGATGTAAATGGTATCAGTGTTAGTTTAGCCTACCACAAAAAAACTAATTGAATTGCATACCAGGCAGCTCTGTTTGAATCTAATTGACTTGATGCATTTAATTTAAACTTCTTAGTCTGTTTTCGAACAGATTGTCCAGTCAAACAGTTAACTCCCCAAACCAGACGGTCCCAGTTCAGTACTGATTTAGCAGTAATTATAATCCACACTGTCGGAGAAGGCTATTGATAACATGTACCCCCCCCCCCACTATCCCTTATAGATTCTGGTGGATTTTTCCATAGTCCCATTTTTTTATCGCGGCGGCTTTGTACCGTTCCCCCCCGCTGGCATCGCAAAACCAAATCCCCTGATATCCATCTTTTAATCCCCACAATGAAATAAGAGCAAAGGAGATCATGACATCATGCGTGCGGCGGTGGCGGCGGCGGCGGCTGCTGGCTATTAGGTCCTCAGACGGGAGGCAGACGGGTCCTTTTCGCATGCGGAGTCAGGGATCCACCTCGGCCCGGTCTCCGCTCCTCCTCCTCTACCTCTGGGATTAGCCGGGCTGTCGCTATCGCTACGCTAGCCACGCTGTGTTAAGGCGTCAGGTCCGCATCATTAGCCCCTAAGACTTCCTGTTGCTGGACAGGAAGTGAGCTAATTGATGTGCTGAGGTTGAGGTTGATGTCGTGCTCGTCCTCGGCAAGAAAGAACAAATAAAACTCCTTTTATACTATAGATTTATAGATATATCGATCTTCATTCAAAGTTACATGAATTGAAAAATAAATAATGATAAGTAAATTAATACATGAATGCATAGAAATGGATGAAAATTCTGCCATTTACAAGCAAATTCCTTCTTTCCCATTATTGCATTTCTCATTATCCTTAATGAAATATATATTTTTTCCATTTTCCTCTACAAACCCGATGTATTTGTTTATCTACCCATGAGATTTATTCAATGATATCACTGTCAACATTCAACATTCAGGCTGAAATCTTCTGTCATGCAGAGGAGTATGTTTGCAAATCTCAGTTTAGTCCAGTTGTATAAAACCTCCGGCACGCAACCTTCCTATTGTAGCGCCGTACCATCATGCTCATAATTTGTAGGATTATTTTATTAAACGCCGAGCTGCTTCCCTTTTTTGTCAGGGTAGTCGAATGCTGATGTGAAATTTTATTTTTTATTTTATTCCCTGTGTCAATTGGCTGCTAACCGTTGTTGACGACGCTTTGCTTTTACACTTTCCTTAACCCTTCTCTCCACGTTATTCAGCCTCTTCATTATGTGCACTATTCTGACAAACTGTTGCTTCATGGCCCTGTCGGACCCGGCGCCATGGACCAAGTATCTCGAGTAAGTACACAGCATCCGACCTTCACACACACACACACACACACACACATACACACACACACACTGCCTTCGGGATAGTCCTTGCTGGTTAGGGTACGTGACTCCCAGGCGAAAAGGTTCTGGGTTCGAACCCCAATGTCCGCATTCTACCTGTGGTCGCCTCGCCCCTCCGGGCGGCACAGCGGCTAGCGCTGCTGCCTCGCAGCCAGAAGGTCCTGGGTTCGAACCCCGGGGGAGGGAGGGAGGTTAGGGACCTTCCTGTGTTAACGTGGGTTTTCCTCCCACACCGTAACACATCCATGTAAGGTTGATATTCTACTGCCTGTGCCCTTGAGCAGAAGGCACCAGGCGGTAGACCTGGAGTCGCCCCCCTTAATGGCTAAGTATCCACGTATCTGCTCCCTGTGATTAACCTCGGGGAAAACGGTCTGCCTAACGAGTCAATAAAGAGTAAGAGCGCCCGGTGGTCCTGTAAGTGGAGGAACTGACGCTGTGTTACTACATGTGTCCTAATGCTCGGTCGGCGGTCGGCGGTCGGCGGCGGCGGCGGGGGAGCCGTTAGCCACGCCAGTAAGTACCGCATGTGACGTTGACGTATCTCCGGGAATGCCGTGTCTCTCTGTGAACAGAGCATGCGGTGCGATGACGGCATTTTGATTCATTAAATGTATTTCATGAGACGTGCCATTGAAGTGACCGCGATAAGGTGAAGCCGCAGTCATTCATCGTATCCCAGCATGTTACTTCTAGCATGTAAACTGCATGCTAACTCCTCTGGAGGTGAACAAGGACCAATTCAATTTTGAGTAATGTGAAGCGTTTGTCAAGCGGCGGTTATGTGTGACATAGGAAATATGGTCAAAATACAAGGTTATACCAACCAACCGGATTAACCGGGTCATTGTTTAAGTTTAAGTGTGTGTGTGTGTGTGTGTTTTGAATGTAAAGACGGTCAAATTGCAGAGTCCGGTCTCAAATTGCGTGTCATGATGCATTGCAAGTTATTCACACCGTCTTTTGGCTCCGATTTTTTGTCTCTCTCTTGCATCGCTTGTTGTTTTAACTGGATTTATTCCCGACCCGGCCTCGTCCGTACGGTGATATTTTCCAGGTATACGTTCACGGGGATCTACACGTTCGAGTCCGTCATAAAGATACTGGCGCGGGGGTTTTGCATCGGACCCTTCACCTTCCTCAGAGACCCCTGGAACTGGCTGGATTTCTCCGTCATCCTAATGGCGTAAGTCACACGCACATTACAGTGATGGATGGGATGATGGATCGGGTTTAGAGACCCACATGCAGAGGCAGAGTGTGTAGGATCCTTCCTGGTCAATGCACTAGACCAGTGGTTCTCAAATGGGGGTACGTGTACCCCTGGGGGTACTTGAAGGCACTCCAGGGGTACGGGAGATTTAAAATATATATTTGTATAGCCTATTTAAAAATAGCATTAATTCAAAAAATATTATTTAATAAATATTTAAATAATATAAGTTGAAGTTCATAAACATAATTTTATATTCAGAAGGTTATTCAATTCAATTTCATTACCCTAAAAACCCGGAGTCTCCCCCATACCAGGATGGTATGACCCAACCTGGCACGCACCACATATTAGCAACTGTCAGTCGCTGTTGCCTTGACAACTTTTACTCCTTTTTTTCAACAAAAATGATTTGCGCTGGTTAGGGGGTACTTGCCTGAAAAAATATTTCACAGGGAGTACATCACTGAAAAAAGGTTGAGAACCACTGGGTTAGATGGTGCTGCAGAAAAACTCATCTCAGTTTGAACAGTGCTGACCGGTGCGTCTTGTGTGCGCAGACAAGCAGCGGTATTATAGTATATTATGTATGTTATTAGTATAGTATGTTATTATTATGGCAATATCAACTGACGTTTTTTTTAGGCCAGTTCTCTAATGTGAATAGTAACGGTTATGTTTATGACATATTTATTACCATATAATAGAGGTGCATATTGAAGAGGTTCATTCAGCCTACTGATATACTTTTTACACTGCTTCTCTGGTCAGGTACAAGAAAATTAACTTTATTGGCCTTTATAGAGAAGCAGTGTAAAACAAAAATAGAGGTGCATGTTGTGCCTCCTGATTGGCTGGCGGTATTGGCATGTGAGCCGCAGATGTACGACTATATAAACGAATAAACGAATAAACGTATGTATACACACTGTCGTCTAAACCGGCCGTGCTTTCAATACGCCGATGATTTCCCCTCGACCTTGGCTGGTCTGTAGGGGGGGGGGGGGGTGAAGATGACCTTATAATCCTATTAGGGAAGTCATGGGACTGTATGCTGTGTTTCGGCGCTGCTAATACAGGTGCTGGATTAGGCGGTTGAGCTGTTTGTGATGATCTGTCGTCTGAGGACAGCCACCCCAAAATGAAAACAACTAGATGAGAACCACGTAGTCTCAGTGTTGCCATAGACAACTAGCAATTCATTCGGTGTCCGGGTCGACACACTGTAATTAGTTAGCCCAAATCCTTT
>JAOPHQ010005698.1:50000-97500 GCA_030340625.1 Merluccius polli
ACAGATGCTTTGTTTCATTTCCTGTTACATGAACGATGTATTCAACACAGTACAACCTAGGAAACGTGTCCTAAGGTCAACCTTGACACATATCACAGTTTGTGTCGGTCTATCTATTTGTCTGTCTATCTGTCTGTCTGTCTGTCTGTATATCTCCCTGCCTTAATCTCTCTCTCTCGCTCTCTCTCTCTCTCTCTCTCTCTCTCTCGCTACCTGTCAGGTAGCTCCGCCCCCTGGGGAGCTGGTACCTGACAGCAGGATGTACCAACAGTCTCCAGGGCTGGGTTGCTATAGAAACCATTAGTGCATTTAGCCCAAACAGATACCCACGATAATCCCGTCTCATGCATTTAAACCTGACGTCACTTCTGTTCAAATTTTCATTTCATTTTCATTTCATTTTCTTCCTCACTGGGTTTTAAGGACACCTAAAACATGTGTAATGTTTTTGGATAAAAGTGATGTTTGTGGTGGAAACTTGAGAGATTGTGGACATTGTTTTCTAGATGGCTTGCGAGTTGGCAAACTGACCTGGCTGGTTAGCTGACTAGTTATATGACCTGCTGGTTAGCTTACTGGTTGGCTAGCTGACTAGTTATATGACCTGCTGGTTAGCTTACTGGTTGGCTAGCTGACTAGTTATATGACCTGCTGGTAAGATTACTGGCTGGCTAGCTGACTAGTTATATGACCTGCTGGTTAGCTTACTGGCTGGCTAGCTGACTAGTTATATGACCTGCTGGTTAGCTTACTGGCTGGCTAGCTGACTAGTTATATGACCTGCTGGTTAGCTTACTGGCTGGCTAGCTGACTAGTTATATGACCTACTGGTAAGCTTACTGGCTGGCTAGCTGAGTATTTGCATGACCTGCTGGTTAGCTTACTGGCTGGCTAGCTGAGTATTTACATGACCTGCTGGTTAGCTTGCTGGCTGGCTAGCTGACTAGTTATATGACCTGCTGGTTAGCTTACTGGCTGGCTAGCTGACTAGTTATATGACCCACTGGTTAGCTTGCTGGCTGGCTAGCTGACTAGTTATATGACCCACTGGTTAGCTTACTGGCTGGCTAGCTGACTAGTTATATGACCCACTGGTTAGCTTGCTGGCTGGCTAGCTGACTAGTTATATGACCCACTGGTTAGCTTACTGGCTGGCTAGCTGACTAGTTATATGACCCACTGGTTAGCTTGCTGGCTGGCTAGCTGACTAGTTATATGACCCACTGGTTAGCTTGCTGGCTGGCTAGCTGACTAGTTATATGACCCACTGGTTAGCTTGCTGGCTGGCTAGCTGGCTGGTTGAGATGTGCAGCTGTTGGCTGGCTGATGCTCTGCCTCCCAGCTGTTTCCCAGCCATTACTAAATTATTCTGCGTTCAGATTTACATGTCACTGAGCTGTCGCTGCCCACAATACAGTTTATAGGCCAGAAAGCATTTTTTTGAACTGCAACTTGATGTCCATCTGGCTCAACATAATCCCTCTGCTTCCCCCTTTTGTGCATTTTAGAGAGTAGTATGAATTTCAAGTGCCCTCTTCAGTTAGCATAACGTCCGTGATGATCCAGTACTGTACATGCCTTCTTTACTCTCAATCCAGTTCTCTCTCATGTCGAGCCAGAGGCCAGAAAGACAGCATGTAGATACCAGGGAGGGTTTTAACTCTGATAAAGCACCAGGCCATGTTGTTATGTCCCGGCTATATTTGGGGCCCAGATATCGTTGTGCCCTCGCCTAATGCTTTGAGGTGTTGCTGTCTGTCTCTCGTCATATCTAGCTACTTCTGTGGTCTATTTCTGATTGAATAAATATCCAACTGCTTTTTGCTTTGTTTTTGTTTGTTTACAGGAAGTGTCCAGATGGATTTGACTGCTTGAAAATTGGGAGAAATCCTAACTACGGCTACACCAGTTTCGACAGCTTTGGCTGGGCCTTCCTGGCTCTCTTCCGACTCATGACACAAGACTATTGGGAGAAATTATTTCACCAGGTGCTGAAATCTTTTTTGTTAACCAATTTCCTTGTCAGTAAATTGTTATGCGGTCACAGGTGTGTGTTTATAGAGTATTTTACAACGGTTTTGAGCAACACAGAATAAAGTACCGGAAATATCAGTTTTATAAAATATCTCTACGCTGTCCTACATTGACCATTGCTTCCAGACATTGACAAAGTACCAATATGGATTAAGTAGTACACATATAAGATGTACTTCATTCATCCCAGACATGAAATAGTCACAGCAGACATACCTGTATACAGGACAGTAATAAGAATTGAAAAGACACTCTTGGAGGCCAGGACACTCTTGTAAAGGAGATGTTTAATCTCAATGAGGTTTTTCCTGGTTAATTAAATTCTAAGTGAATGCATTCATAATAAGAATATGCAAAAACAGACGTGTGACTTGCGTTTTGTGTCCATTGATATGGCAGACCCTGCGGTCGGCGGGGAAGACCTACATGGTGTTCTTCGTGCTGGTCATCTTCCTGGGCTCCTTCTACCTGGTCAACCTGATCCTGGCCGTGGTGGCCATGGCCTACGAGGAGCAGAACCAGGCCACCATCGCCGAGGCCTGGCAGAAGGAGCGGGAATTCCAGATGGCCATGGAGCACCTCCGCAGGGAGCAGAGGGTAGGGGGTGGATGGGAACAAATATAATAGTATATACTATAGTGTATACTAATGCTATAGGAGGCTCAGATATGAACAGGGGGGGGGGTGCTGCCGGTGGATTTCTGATGCGCGATTATTGACGCGGGGCCGATAACGGAAATTTAAATGACCACTCAAAAGGGCACTTTGGTCGTTCAGAGGGAAAGGGGCAGGGGCTCGGGCACCCATAGCCCCCCCCTCTGCACGTGCCTGGTTCTACCTCTATGCCTTAACCCCTACCTGCTCTTTAATATCTAAAAATACAAATCACTGTAAGCGGCTTTGGATGAAAGCGCCTGCTCAATGACAAAATAGTAAATCCTTAATTCATTGCATTTTAAAACATCTGATCCATAATATCTGCATGAGTCATATTTCATTAACGCACAGGACTCCACTGACAGCAAGCCCTGTTCGGGCCAGACTACATCCACAGAACCAAACATGTTGCTGCTTTTTCTTTAAAAGTTAATCATCAGGATCATTCAACGTCTCAGAACCAGCTTGTGATGAGGATATTGCTTCTGAGTCTGGAAACAGTCTTGTTATGATCTGGCTCATCGAGACATTGATGAAGCAATTAGCTCATTGTAAATATCAATATTAATTGAATCCATTAGGTGAATCAATTAGATAATCGTATAGACGGTATTTTAAGCGGCCATAACAGTGGGAGCAGATAAGCAAGGAACAGACTTGACCTTATAACTGTAATGGATCAGACATTCAGACAAACAAACTAACCGATTTTCTATTAGGGTGTTTGACATACAAACAACACAAGTCAAGTTTTTATTTTGTTATCATCAAAACCAACCGAAAACCAACCGAAGGAACAACATAATATATCCAACACATCACTTACACATGCGCACGTTTAACAAGAAGATTTGTTTCTCCCGTGAAGTTGGCGGCGAGGAAGCAGGCACAGGAGACGGACTCGGCGCTGTCGCCAGAGTTGTCTCCGACCTACGCCAAGGCAGGGAGCTTTCGACGGGGCAGCCGGCGCCGGAGGTCCCACCGCACGCTGTCGGAGGAGGCCGACGAGGAGGACACAGAGGAGAAGCTGGACCTCCTGGATGAGCCCATGGTAATGCTGCTATGCTAAGTGCTAATGTGCAAACAAACGCTGATCGCTCGAGGTTCGAAATGTGAATACGAACATTGTCTACTGTCCGTCCGTATAACAGTTCAGTCTCAAAGGGCTTCGCAGGCCACATGTTATGACTCAGGGATCCCTCCTCACAGGGATGGATAGGAGTGCCAACTGGTCCCAAAATGAGAAGATGTAATGGGAGCATAACAAGCAAAACAAACTCTTAGAGTGCGTGTTGGGCTAGGAAGGAGGGGGGGGGGGGGAGGGGGGATGTGTTATCCCCATGGTCACCACCCATGCCAATAATGACCGGTGTTGTATATGAAATGTGCCACACACACCGCGGCGTTGTACTATAAGTGTCCGAGAAACATAACCCTCTCTCAGACGCGGACATTCACGTCGAAGGGACGCCGTCGGCGAGGTGTGTGTGGCAGTTGATGTTGATGTTGACGTCCGTCCTCCGAGGCGTCGTCACGAAAAAATAACGCAACTTGAAGTTTAGAGCAGCGTAGTAACGTTCACAAACTGGTTGGCGGAGAGACTGGCGAAAACGTAGGATTTTACACCCTTTTTCTCTAAATGACTCTAATTTTAGTAACACTGACGAAATGGCATATACTGTATTACTATGTTGAAGATCATATAAGACAGATTTTGGGTTCACTGACACTCACAAAAACCTCACCCACCTCCCCTGTCCCAGCAGGCACCACTCTCCCCCCTGCCGGTGCACCCCTTGCTGGCCACGCTGTCCTCCCACCCGCTCAGCACGCGGCGCGGCAGCCAGGCCAGCGTGTTCAGCGCCTTCCGGCCGCGCGGCAACTCGGAGGCCGACTTCGGCGACGACGAGCTGAGCGCGTGCGGCGACGGGGCGGCGGCGGCGGGCCGGAGCCGCGCCAACTCGGTGGCGGCGCCCTGGAAGAGGCGGACGGGCAGCGTGCGCAGCCACTGCTCCCAGGGCTTCCTGCTGGCGGCGGTGAACGGGCGGCTCAACGCGTCGCTGGAGCACAACGGGGTGAGCCGCGCCGGGCTGCTGTCGCTGCCCGCGCTGCCGCTGCCCCCCGCGCGCAGCATGGAGAGGGTCCGCGAGGACGCCGTGAGTGGAGGCTTCGCACGCGCACGTCCGACGGCCACGCACGCACACAGACACACACACACACACACACACACACACACACCTGCCGATGCACCAAACGCAGGCCCAACCACGTGGATCTGCTCTTGTCTGTCTTTTTTTGTGGTGTTTGTATGTGTGTGTGTTTGGCATGTAAGTGTGCATGTGCGTGCGTGTGTGTGTGTGTGTGTGAGGATGTTTATACGCAGTAATATGTGTCTACCGTGTGTGCGAGCTAGTGTGTGTACATCTGTACCGTGCACGGTAGTGTGTGTGTGTCTGCTAGAGTGTGCGTTCCTACTACTTTGTGTCCTGTGTGTACTGTGTGTGTGTGTGTGTGTGTGTGTGTGTGACCGTCTGTGTGTATGTGTGTGTGTGTGTGTGTGTGTGCGTGTGTTCCCTTGGTCTCCCTCAACCTGCCGGGTGTTTTTCCCCCTGCCGGCGTCCCAGGAGGCGGGCGTCGTCACGGAGACGCTCCTCAGACCCGTTCCCCAGCCATCGCCCACGGCAACGCAGCCTCCGGTGCACAGGAAGAGGGGGCTGAGCACCGTCAGCTTCTTCAGCGACGCTCTGGATGGTGAGAGCCAATTAAGAGGTCAGAGGTCATTTACTGAGGGTCAGTAATCCCCTCTGATTACTCCACATAGTGCACATGCACACTGTAGACGAGCTAGACCGATACATACGTACACTTCCTTAGTTTCAGTCCTCCACTCGTCAGTCTGCAAAAGCTTCTTTTTTGAAAATGATAAATAATAATAATAATATCTTAATGATATAAAGATATGACGTCATACATATGTTCAGTCAGGGAACCTCTGTTTTACATATAAAACAGTTTTGGTATAACCTTACGTTGTCTAAATGGTCATAACATAACATAGCACAACATAACAGCATAACATAACGTAACATAACATAACATAGCACAACATAACTTACCGTAAGATACTGCAACATAACAAACAACATAAAATACCTACATCAAATAACAACGTAACATAATATAACATAACAACATAAAATAACATAACAAAATGTAACATAACATCATTAACCGTGGCTAACCAGCGATCTAAGGCCGTTTTTACATAGTTTGTTGGCATCATATGCTTGTTATATGTGTCATATGTGCTTGTCATCTATGATATCTCTTGTTATCTTCTGAGGGTGTAAGCATTACGCTCTGTTTGATCCTCCATAACCTTCAACTGAATCACTTTTAAATAGGACTTAAACAGAGGGAATGGGGAACCCTAACCCTTACTTTAATATCCTAAAAGTCACTGTGAAGAATATAGAAAAACAAATGTTAGTGAAACATAAAAAAAACATAATTAGACATTAAAGCTATTAAGAAAGCTATATAAATAGTTCAAAATCATTTTAAGAAATGACCTACACTTTAAAAGAATGAAAAGATTTTCAAGAGAATTACTGATCTTCAGTTAAACTATTTCCAGCGTAGCGTTAACCAAACCAAACCGCCTCCAACCGGCGTCTCTGCATCCCTGCATCCTCGCTCCGGCTGACCCCAGACCTGTCTTTGCAGAGCTGGAGGAGTCCAGGCAGAAGTGCCACCCTTGCTGGATCTCCTTCGCCAAGCGCTACCTGATCTGGGAGAGCTGCCCCTGGTGGCTGCGTGTGAAGCAGTGGGTGAAGGTCATGGTGATGGACCCCTTCCTGGACCTGGGCATCACCATCTGCATCGTGCTCAACACCCTCTTCATGGCCCTGGAGCACTACCCCATGACGGACGAGTTCAACGGCATGCTGTCCGTCGGGAACCTGGTAGGCGTTTAACCTAGATGTCTCTCTATATTTCTCTCTCTCTCTCTCTCTCCTGACTGCTTTTGGATGGTAAATGGTACATATAGGAGTAGGGAGTAGAATCACACAGCGCAGGATAATGGCAAAAAGAGACATTGTTCAGATCTCTGTATTTTATACAAATATTTGTCAGGCAACAAATATTTGTTTTATTTCCGGTGAGAAGAGCAACTGGCTAGGACACAGTGGGCTGCATGAAGGATACGGTCTTGTTCTTTCATGTTGAACTGATTTTTACCATGTCTGGTGTGAAGGGGGATAAGTAGCTTGTACCGTCTGCTTTACTGCCCCCTACTGGCCGGTTACAAAACCTTCCAGTTTTCTGATTCCTATAGAGCTGCTCTGTACTACTGTCCAGATGTTGTTTTTTTTAGAAATGTACAAAAGCTTCTGTTAACTGATTGAATGTAATGTAAATATAAACACTATACCTTCTATAAACTGTAATATTCAAACTCTATTCTATTCTTTGTAACTTTTCTGCTATTCTGTAATGATCTCTATAAAGGATTATCTCTGAGGAAGTGTAACTCGCTGTACTTGCTGTGTGTTGGTGTGATTAGCTCTGTATTAACTCTCGGGCTCCAACTAACGTTTTATTTCATAGTCGATTAATCTAATGATCATTTCGATCAATCTTTTAGTCTACAAAATGTCTAAATAAATAATAGGAAATGCAACCAGATTCAAAAGTGATGTTAAATTTGCTTGCTTTTGTCAGACAAGCAACCAAATAAAAGTATTCATGTCATAATGATCCATGAACCAAATAGTTACATTTCTGAAGCATTAAGCTGCAAATGTTTGGTATTTGTACTTAAATACTTGATAAATGAACAAAATGACGAATCAATGATCAAAATTAGATTCGATTAATTTTCTGTCGATCGGCTAATTGATGAATCGACTATTTGTTGCAGCCTTAATGACCTCTCTGTGCTTGCTGTGTGTTGGTCAGGTGTTCACAGGGATCTTCACGGCGGAGATGGTGCTGAAGCTGGTGGCGCTGGACCCGTACTTCTACTTCCAGCAGGGCTGGAACATCTTCGACGGCGTCATCGTGTGTCTCAGCCTCATGGAGCTGGGCCTGTCCAACGTGGAGGGGCTGTCCGTCCTGCGCTCCTTCAGACTGGTATGACCTCAACCCTTAGTCCCGCAGCACACGCCTTTATCCCAAGCGACTGACAATTCAGATACATCGTCGTTTAGGAGCAGGCAGGGGGGGATTAAAATACTAGCATGGCAGAGTTTGTAAAAAACTAGAATTTTTGGGGGAGTTCTTCTTTTTTTTTTACATTTCCTTAATTAACTGAATATTTTCCCCCTTTTCTATTTCTGAAGATTTGTCGGGTCAAATGTTCACAACACTCAAACAAAACAAGAAACTTGTGTAAAAGAGTAGAATGGGTTAACGTAACGGTTGGTTACTCTAGTCAGAGTACGGACTTTGCCCTTGCCACTGACATACAGTATATATGACTAATCTGTGGTCCATTATTGAAATTGTGTCGTGTCACCGCCGTCACCGAGATTAAAGAAGTGAAGGACAACATGGCTGACATGTATGCGTGTATTTCGCTGCAGTCGCGTGAATTTGTTTCAAGCGTGACACACATCGTTGTAACTTCCCGCTCCTGACAGAACAGAAGAACAGTTTAGATTTTATAATAAGTGCGAAAATATCACCGGCCATCGTACTTCCATCGAACCGGGGAATGTTGTCAGCCGTTGTAATGAAGCTGTAAAACGACTGCTATTGGTCAGGATAGGATGTAGAAATCCATAATATGCTTAAAAGAAATCAAAAATATAAAAAACAAACATTGTGATATGTTTATTGTGTTGTTTTCCCGTTCTCCCCCAGCTGCGGGTCTTCAAGCTGGCCAAGTCGTGGCCCACGCTCAACACGCTCATCAAGATCATCGGCAACTCGGTGGGCGCCCTGGGCAACCTGACGCTGGTGCTGGCCATCATCGTCTTCATCTTCGCAGTGGTGGGCATGCAGCTCTTCGGCAAGAACTACCAGGACTGCGTGTGCAAGATCTCCATGGACTGCCAGCTCCCCCGCTGGCACATGCAGGACTTCTTCCACTCCTTCCTCATCGTTTTCCGCGTGCTGTGCGGCGAGTGGATCGAGACCATGTGGGACTGCATGGAGGTGGCGGGTCAGCCGCTCTGCATCCTGGTCTTCATGCTGGTCATGGTCATCGGGAACCTGGTGGTGAGTACGGCGCCGGGACCCTGGTGGGTTTTCTGCCACCTGGGAGAAGTTAACAGCGTGTTTTTGTTCAATTGTGTGTATTTTACTTGGGGAATATGACATCGAAACATTAGGAGGAAGGTGATTTGGTCTTTCGGGGGTTGTGATTGGATGGGGCTAAACTGACACACTTGCCAACCATATCTGTGATGACAGGTTGTTTTTATTGGTTGGGAAAGTTAAGCTGTTTGTCACAACCAAAACAGATTTAGCCGTTAGAGGAAGTTATGTTCATTAGTTGGAAATTAAATAACTAATAAACTGATCTTTTTTACCAAACTTTTTCCTTGGTTTACATTGTTGAATATGTGAATAGAACGACAAGGTGATCGTTTTTATAACTATGAGGTCATGTCCAAGTGACCAGCTGTGGCTATTTTTTTGGGCCAAACGATGATGTCATGTGAAATCAGGGATTAGGGAACGGCCAATGAGAAGTGGAGACTTAATAATAATAATAATAATAATAATAATAATAATAATAATAATAATAATAATGATGATGATGATGATGATGATGATGATGATGATGATGATGATGGAGCCTAGTGTGGTGGTGGTGGTGGATGATGTATCACTCCCATAGCATAAGACAGTAGCCTTTAGCTTTTACCATTAGCCACATGGCTTGCGGTGTTTTAATATCACAGCCATTGTTGGCGCCACGCTACTAACTGCTACTGGTTGGTTAGCATTAGCGACGGAGCTAGTCTGGACATGCTAGAAGCCATTTGATGTGTTATCTACATGGTGACACACAAGCAGTAGTTGTGATGAGTGGTTCAACTGCTGGTTGGTTGTCCAAAGGTTGTCTTTTTACTGGTAATGAATGTATAGTAAAAAATATAATCAAATTAAGTTATGTGTGTTATTATGTTTCTTCAACAGCTCTTAAAATGACCAACAATTCATTTTGATGTCATTGATGTTTGACCTCAGCTTCTTTTCACAGTCAACCGTTTCTTTGCATCTTTTATGAATGAGCCGTTTGCTTCGGCCATTTTGACTAAATCCAAATCCAGGAGCTGCACTGCGGGGCTTTACAGGTCATGTCCAGACGTTAAAATACTGTAGTACACACAGTGAGATGATACGGCCAACTGTCCGCCCGCCGTTCGAATCAGCCGTGGCCTGGGATTGATTTAAAATCCCCGTCAGGCTTCAAAAAAAGAGCACAGGTCTGTGGGCTGAGCTCCTGTTGGACATGAGACAAACACCTGCTCTGCGTCAGCGCCGCCCTCCGCCCTGAAACGCTCATGTTTAATCCCGCCTCCTGAAACATAGCTGTCCGTCATCATGGCTGTTGTATAACCCCCCCCCCCCCATTTGGAAACTACTGAAACTACTTCCTTCTATGTTGGCCTTTCCGGGCTAAATGAAAATTATACTATTATACTATATCGAGAAATTGCTCATTCAGTGTAATATCCAACTGTCTGTTTTTGGATCAAATCAGTTTTAAATATATTATTCCTCCCATGAGTATATCTAACACCATTAAATCCTTCTCCCTAACACTCCTACCAGTGTGTACGCTATAATAGTTTAATATTGACCGTGATTATGACAGCTGACACTACAGCGTGTTGTTAGTGGAGAGACCACAGATCGCAGCGGTGCGTCTTCATAGCGGCCTCCTCTGCCCCGGAGTGACGGGGAACGCGGTTTATCCCCGGGATTACCCAGAATGCTTAGGGGCGAGGAGGTCAAAGGGCATCCGTTACTCATCATCTGCTCAATCACCCCCCCGACTCCCCGTCTCTAAGTCTGGCGGCGGGGAGGTCTGGCCCACAGATGATCCCCACCCACACACCCATCGCACTCATTCACATGCATGCACATAGTGGGAACACACACACACTGTCTGTACGCAGACAGGGGCGCATGGACACACACACACAGACACCATACACACACACACATAGGCAAACCAGACACACACACACACACACACACATGCACACACATAGGCAAACCAGAGACACACACACACACACACACACACACACGCACACACATAGGCAAACCAGAGACACACACACACACACACACACATACACACACACATGTTCGCAGATACTCCCTCACACACATACACACACAAACACAGACAGACACAAACACACACACACACAGGCAAACCAGAGAGACACACACACACACACACGTGTTCACAGATACTCCCTCACACACACACACACACACACAAACACACACAGACAAACACACACACACACACACACACACGTGTTCACAGATACTCCCTTACACACATACACACACACACACACACACACAAATAGACAAACCAGACACACACACACACACACACACAGGCAAACCAGAGAGACACACACACACACACACACACACACACACACAAACACACACACACATACACATAGGCAAACCAGAGACACACATACACACACACACACACACACACACACACACACATGTTCACAGATACTCCCTCACACACAAACACACACACACACACACACACAAACATACACACATATACACACAGGCAGACATATACACAGACATAAACACACAGACGGTTGTGCGTTCGGATGCGGTTCCGGTGAAGCCAGAGGAGGATGGATTACTCGGAGCGCTTGCATCCTTGATTCCAGGGAGCGACATAAGCTGCACCGGAAACAATATGTTAAACCAGGCTTGTGCATTTCTACTGTATGTGCCATCTGCCGCACGGCGGACGAAGTTCGATGCCCGTGGAGCTGCTGGTCATTTATGAACGACTGACAATGGGGCGAAATTGTTGAAAATGGAGGATGGCCGAATGACAGCCTTACCAAATTTTGTCATATCTTGTCTGTGATGACTATAACCAATGTGTGTCCTGATAATCAGCCATAACCTCCACTGCAGTGCCGACTGATGCCGCTGTTCCCCATCCCCCCGCAGGTGCTGAACCTGTTCCTGGCGCTGCTGCTCAGCTCCTTCAGCTCGGACAACCTGTCGGCGCCCGACGAGGACGGGGACCTCAACAACATCCAGATCGCCGTGGCGCGCATCCACTCGGGCTTCGGCTGGATGGCGTCGGGCCTCGGCGACCTCTGCAGGCGGCGGCGGCGGAAGACGTCGACGTCGCCCCCGGACCAGGCGGGCCAGGCGGCGAACCGCGCGGCGGCGGCGGCGGCGGCGGAGGGGAACGGCGGCGCGTTCGGCCGCTACGGGGAGAAGTACGCCGTGCCGGAGGGGGACAGCTACATGACCAACGCCAGCCTGACGCTGGTGGTGCCCATCGCGCCCGGCGAGTCGGACGTGGAGTACCTGGAGGAGGAGGACGACGAGGACGAGGCGTCCGAGTCGTCCGAGGACGAGAAGGCGGTGCGTTGCGTTTGTGTTTTGAATGGAGAGTCCATCATTTCGCCACCGCTTGATGGTTCTTTAGAGCGGTCTTTAGAGCGGTCTTTAGAGCGGTCTTTAGAGACGGCCGGTGAGCCCACATGGACCTCCGGGAGACCGCCCAAGTGTGACGGAGATCCCGTACCGGACACAGGTGTAGCTCACGGCGTTAATTAGGGGCCTACAGACCCTTAATTAACTTAATTAACTCAATGGGCGACTCCTGTGTTGCCTACATCTGTATTTTAAAGAAAAGATGGTTGAATATTAGCACATTGACCACACCCGTCTCCTCGGTCTTCTTCCAGGCGAAGAAGAACCCAACCACCCACACCTCCACACTGCCATAATAATAATTCGGCCGGCGCTAGCTCGTCGACGCTAACTCGTCGACGCTAGCATCGTTAGTGCTAGCCGGTCAGCGTTAGCTGTTTGATGCTAGCTCGTTGTGGCGCTAGATCGTCGGCTAACTCTGTAGAGTTGTATTGAGGTCGCTCCATGAGGTGAACATCCAGTGGATGTCTCTTCTCAAAAGAGCCGATCCGTCCCGGGAAAATAAGAGACGAAAATAAATGTCTACTGTTTGCTGTTGTTCAACTCGATGTAATCCAGATGTCAGATCAACAGGCGAAAGGAGAGCAATTAAATGGGCGAAATGATTTGGATATTGTGTTATATTATGGGTCTTAGGAAGCGGTGGTCGGCAGAGAGATGGTGGCACAGTTAAACGCTTTGTTGTGGTTGGTTCAGGGTGCTTTGAGAGCGGCGTCCTCAAGGCTAACCGTTATGGCAGCACATGGAGAGCTAATTGAAAAGTGTCAGGCTCGTGTCGGGAGTACGAGCTAAGTAGGCAGATTTTCCCTCTCCATCTGTCAGTGTTTCCTCTTGGGTTCAGGACCGCAGGGTTCCCCCTACCTGTGGAGGTGCTCTTGGCCCAGGGGCCACCAGATGTTACTGGACCCTCCACAATGCTGCCATGGGTCGCAGTGTATTTCTGCTTCCTTTTGTTTTCTCTCATCGCGGGTTTGCTGGCGACAAGCTCTCCTTCTGTGGCTCTTCACATCTTATATTCTGTCTCTTCCCTTTGAGTTTGTATGGGACGGAGCGCATAGGGTTGTCTGGGCAGAGTTGGATGCCAGTGCTGGGGTTGGGGCGGTGCGGCGGTGTGTCTGAACAGTGGTTCAGATGTGAAGCACTGCAGAGAAGACTAAACACTGGGACCGGGGCCAAGCGGGGCCCAGGCTGACCGAGCTGCAGATTTCACCAGTAATAGACGTTGAAGAAAAAATAAATAAAGCTTTGCAATAACTGTCTGAGCATGAAAAATAAGTATTATGAAGTATATTATCAAAAATAATAATATTGATCCCAATATTAATATTATTCATATTCTTAATATCAATAGTAGTATTGTGGTTATTATTATTATTATTATTTATTTATTTATTTTATTATTATTATTATTATTTATTTTTTATTAATATTTTTTATTATTATTATTATCATTAAAGGAGATAATGCTGACTTTCCATCAGCGTCTGTTGCTAGCGCTATGCTAATGCTAAAGCTAGTGCTGAAAGATAATCTGATCACCAGGTCATATGTGGGGTTATCACTTCATATTTATTGGATTGGAGCCGCACCTCTGCTCCTATAATCCCAGCGCCGCCGCGAGGGGATGGAAACGTTACGTACGTTAAGGAATCACAGTGCGATATTAACGGTGCGATGTCGGTTTTCCCCGCCCCCCCCCCCCCCCCCCCCCAGGAGAAGATCAGCCTATCGGAGGGCAGCACGGTGGACCTGAGGCGACCGGGGGAGGACAGGGACGACCTGTCAGAGCTGGCCGAGGAGACCATGGAGCCAGAGCAGTGCTTCCCTGAATGTGTGTGTTCACCTGAGTGTGTGTGTGTGTTAACCTGTGTGTGTGTGTGTGTGTGTGTGTGTGTTAACCTGTGTGTTCAGTAAGGGATAATAACATAACAGCAAGCCGGTCATTATTTCGCATTAATGACGGCTCGCTGTACATTATCCCTCTTATTACACGGCTACTTTCTAAAGAAATTAATAATTTAATACAAAAAAATATAATTTTATTGATTTGAAAATGATTTTATTGCTTCCACTAATTAGTCTATTAGTCTATTATTAAAATAGTCTATTAGATTGGTTGGAAATAGCGTCCATAGCAACGGTCTGTTATTCATAGCAGTGAACTGCTATTCAGAAATAACAGGCCGTAAAATGCTGTAATTGACCAATCAGAATCGAGTATTCAACAAAGCGGTGTAATAACGCGCTGTAAAACATTACAGTACCACAGTGCTACCGAGCCCAATGCAAACCAGTGGTTAGCGGAGGGAGGGAGCGTGTCAGGAGTGAAACATAGTTAATTACTCTAAGTGTATATAAATATAATGAATATGTGCCATTTGGTGGACACTTATATTAAGTGTTTTACAAACCGTGAAAAAACGTATGCACTCACAGTGTCTTAAGATGCTCCAGTAGAGCAATGCATCCCTGCCAAGGTTAGTGGTTTAATTCCCACTTGGTCCCCTCATGTTAAAATGTATTGTAAGTAGAGAAGGGCATAGATTAAAATCTTTAATCTAGATTAATCTAATGGTAATCTTGAAATTAATCTAGGTTAATCTAGATTAAGGTGGCTCCTTTGAATGATGTCGAAGGTGTCCATAATATGTATTTTCTACCTAAATATTGACTTATATTACCTAAATAATGATTAAAGGTGGGTCTGCGCGATTGTTGAGCGGGGGGGGGGGGGGGGGGTGCTACCGGAGCTTTTTCTTGAACGGAGGGTGCTACCGGGGGGGGGGGGGGGGGGTGCTACCGGAGGATTTCTGTTCACGATAGAAAAGAGTTTCGCGTTATCGCAGCGCGGTAACGCCGATAACGGCCCATCACTAATTGTAAGTCACTTTGGGTAAAAGCATCCATCAAATAGTCTTCTCTTATTCAGATGCCACTAAGTTCAATCTATCAGGTCGCTGTAATGGGATTTCCACTAGGGCTGCAACGATTAGTCGATTAATTGGTTAGTCGAGCGACAGAAAATGTATCGAATCAAATGTTTATAATCGATTAATCGTTGAGGACATTTATCACAAGCACAAAAACCAAACATTTGCTGGTTGATGCTTCAGAAATTCAAATGTTTGGTTAATGGATCATGAACTGAGTACTAGTAGTAGTAGTATGAAATGAGTACTTTAGTTTTTCTTGGCTGCTTTGTCAGATAAAGCAAGCACATTTAAGACATCACTTTGGACTTGCTATTTTATTTATCACATATTCTAAACCAAAACGATTAATCAATTAACCAAAGAATTATCGTGAGATTAATCGTCAGTTGCGGCCCTGATTTCTACCATACTGTGTGTGACCCCCAGTCTGCGTGAGACACTGCCGGTGCTGCGAGGTGGACACCAGTCGCGGTCTGGGCCAGGCCTGGTGGCGGCTGAGGAAGACCTGCTACCAGATCGTGGAGCACAGCTGGTTCGAGACCTTCATCATCTTCATGATCCTGCTCAGCTCCGGGGCTCTGGTGCGGTCCGACTCGCCGTCTCAAAACAACACTTAAAAATATACACCGGCATTAAACACACAGCCACTTTCATCTTTAATCATATTTATGTATAATTATGTGCTTTTGTATTTTTGTTCTTTGCTTATATTGATTTTATTTTCATATTTTTTACACGGTCTCTCTTGAGAAGAGCAATTGTGTGACAGAAACAATTTCCCCCTGGGATTAATAAAGTAAATCACCTCGCCTCGGTCAGACGTTAACCCGATGTTCTCCGTATAACTTGCTCTCCTGCGGCGGCCGTCCAGGCGTTTGAGGACATCTACATAGAGAAGAGGAAGGTGGTGAAGGTGGTGCTGGAGTACGCAGACAAGGTGTTCTCCTACATCTTCGTGCTGGAGATGTTCCTCAAGTGGATCGCCTACGGCTTCAAGAAGTACTTCACCAACTACTGGTGCTGGCTGGACTTCCTCATTGTGGATGTAAGTGTGTGTTCCCTTGAATCCTTGAATCCTTGAATCATTGAATCCTTGACTCCTTGAATCCTTGAATCCAAAAATGTGATTGCGTAATCTTGAAACCTTTGAGTTAGGGTCACTCGGAAAATCTGTCCTCTGACCTCAAAACAAACAAACACACGCATTAACAACCAATGAGTGATTAAATGACATCTAACTAATACAACTAAAGAATTAACAAGTACTTATTAAAATAACAAGGGCTTTTAAATATTCACCAAATAAACACGATAATTGGGAGGTATTTGGGAGTTGTATCAGAATACTTTTTAATGCATTTTCATGTATATCTATTTCTCTCTCTCTCTTTTTCTTTCTCTCTCTTCCTCTCTCTCTCTCTCTCTCTCTCTCTTCCTCTCTCTCTCTCTCTCTCTCTCTTCCTCTCTTCCTCTCTCTCTCTCTCCTCCTCTCTTCCTCTCTCTCTCTCTCTCTCTCTCTCTCTCTCTCTCTCTCTCTCTCTCTCTCTCTCTCACACTTCCTCTCTTCGCCAAGCCGAGATAGCTGCGAAACTTTTAGGATGCTCTTATTGTCTCATTTATTTGCGGGGGGGGGGGGGGGGTGGGTTGGGGGGGGGACTTCCTGGTGCATAATGTCCATTGGTCAGAAAGGCCACTGGAGTGAGTGTTGTGTGGGTTTGAGCCGCATGGCCTGACTTGACCCCTTGTGATCCCACCTGCTGTCGTACAGATCGCCACCGATCGCTCTATTGTTAGGGTAAGTGGTAGTCAGTAGACCGCCGGGTGAGTATGAACCTCAGGGGGCGGAGACTCGCATCCGCATCACAAGTGCTTCTGTGTTTCCTCACTCGTCGTGAAACAAAAACAAAAGTGCTTTTTGTTGCGATATCAAAAGCCACCGTGAAACGTTCAAATTCAAATTCCCCCGTTCAGGAGACGGATGTTGCGGCTGTTTCTTTCAAAATAAAAGACCGGAGGAATTGGCTTTTATATCAAATGCAAATGCACTGCCATGTACTGTATGGTTTATCTACAGAAGATCTGTCTGAGGTTGTTCTAATAAAGTTATACCAGCTGATGTATTGATTGAGACACTTCCTACAATATATTTATTTCCAATGTGTACACGTTCAACAATGTCAAGATTATTTCTGAGGGTACTTTTGAAAATTGAAAAGTGTGTTTTCCTCTCTAGATTAATTTCCTGTTATCTTATTGTATTTGTTGTGCTTTCTCAGAGCCGAAGAAGCCTGTGTGTATTATTTACGAGTATCTTCTATAGATATAATGGTCAGACCCATCTAAATAGACTTTTATAAAGAAACACAGATCTTAGGGACCTAAATTACGTTTTGAATGCGTTATCCGGATGCAAATTGGGAATTAAAATTCGACTCAATTAAAGATTTGTTAAAATTCTTTATAAAACCTCACTCTATTTGTTATATATGCATATTGTGTACATCCATATGCATATATAGCCGAGTATGTACGTGCACGTACACTAAATGCACATACTGTCTGTCCTTTGTCATCGTCATGGATACCGCCACACCGCATGTCTCTGCTCCTTCATGGACGCTCATGGTCACCCATCTCCTCCAGCATAACCTCCATGCAGTGGCCGTCCGCCGCGGCTCCCATCCGAGGGCATTTCAACAGCGGAATAACATTCTGTTTTGTCTGTTTTGGATGTAGAATAGAGTGGAAGTTTCAATATTTAATAAACTCATAAACAACAAACCAAAAACTACAAACCTAAATTCACCCTAATTGTGTTCCTCACTGTGGAATGTCCCAAAATACGACATCCACCGAACTGTGGCTGCTGAACTGTGTTCTTATTTCTCATGAAAGGTTTTGTTAAAGTATTGCGTTGATAAAATAATAATAATAATAATAATAATAATAATAGCAATAATAATAATAATAATAATATGTACATGCATAATACATTTGTCTAAATTGTTTGTTTATCTTTTTTTAAAGTGCTTTTCAACGGTACAACTGTTAGCATAAGCTGTAAAACGACAGAAAAAACGTACATTGGTGCAAAACAAAATGTTTGTTCTGCGCCTGTTCTTCCCGGGAGTTTCCGGGTCAATCTGGAGTCTGCTCCCAAACAGACTGTAGTGTCTCCCACCGCTGTAGCGATACGATCTGACTGTGTGACCTCTGTCTCCAGGTCTCTCTGATCAGCCTGGTGGCCAACTCTCTGGGTTACTCCGACTTCGCTGCCATCAAGTCTCTCAGGACCCTGCGGGCGCTGAGGCCCCTCCGAGCCCTGTCCCGGTTCGAGGGCATGCGGGTGAGAGGCGCATTTAAAAAAACTCACATTCACCCATTCACCCATTCACGCCCACACAGACATACAAGGCGACAACCATCCCATCCAGTGCCTTGCTCAAAGACACCCTTGACACCCTTTCTATTTTTTAAAACATGTTCCTCATATTCACTATTACTCATTTCATAGTAATATGATTATGAGTCCGTTTCTCTCTACATATGCCTCTGTATTCACTATTTTGTCATTCAGTAGACGCCTTTATCCAACGCGCTTCACAGTGATTTCAGATACAGGTCATTAAGGAGCAGGTAGGAGGTTTGGGTATTGAGGTATCGAACCCAGTACCTTTCAACTGGGAGTCGAACACCCTCACCACTATACCCTATGATCCCTGGCCCTAGGGCTGGGCGATATATCGATAACGTTATATGGGACTAGATGTTGTCTTAGATTTTCGATATCGTAATATCGTGATATGGCAAAGTCTTTTCCTGATTTTAAAGGCTGCATTACAGTAAAGTGATGATAAAAATGAGAGAATACTCTTTATATGTCAAGTATTTAATTCACTCAGGAGTATACAACAATAGGCTTTACCATGTGGTTATTTTATATAAAGTATTTAGAATTGAATTACCAGAAGAAAATGCTATATCGTGATATATATCATTATCGTTAAGTATTAAATGACCTACTGTATATCTGGATGGAGGATTTTGGCCATATTGCCCAGCCCTATCCCTACCCCCCCCCCTAATCCCAGAGAAAGCAGGCTGTGACACCCGGCCTGGCGTGTCGTATCCTCGTCCCCAGGTGGTGGTGAACGCCCTGATCGGCGCCATCCCGTCCATCATGAACGTGCTGCTGGTCTGCCTCATCTTCTGGCTCATCTTCAGCATCATGGGCGTCAACCT
The DNA here is from genome assembly GCA_030340625.1 of Merluccius polli. Lineage (NCBI taxonomy): Eukaryota > Metazoa > Chordata > Actinopteri > Gadiformes > Merlucciidae > Merluccius > Merluccius polli. The sequence continues at coordinate 69,560 of JAOPHQ010005698.1, forward strand.
GTTCGCCGGCAAGTTCGGCAAGTGCGTGAACCGCACCGGCTTCGTGCACAACGCCACCGTGGTCAACAACAAGTCCGAGTGCCACGCGCTCAACGACACCCAGTTCTACTGGACCAAGGTGAAGGTGAACTTCGACAACGTGGGGCTGGGATACCTGTCGCTGCTGCAGGTGGTGAGTGTGGCGGCCGCTCTCATTCCTCTCGTTTAAAACCGGTTTAAGTTTCATTTGTTTGCACCGCAGAACAGATACACAAGAAAGGAAACAGGTGATTGGTGAAAACATTATGCAATGGAGACAAGCAAAAACCCTGCTAAGGGTTTATCATAGGGTTTATTTATAGTTGATAGTGATAAGATAAGACTTTATTGATCCCCAGGTGGGGACATTTGGGTGTTTACAGCAGCAGAAAGACAGGCGAAGAATAGCGATGCCAAGTATATTAAATGATATATGATATATATGATATATTAAAATGCAATACAATACATTTGCATTATTTAAAGTGTATGGGTTTAGGTATTTAACGTGTCCAAAAGTAGGTACATTAAATTTAAAGGTGTCCGGGGGCATTATAAAAGTATTTTATATAAAGGGGTATATATATATATATATATATATATATATATATATATATATATATATATATATATATATATATATATATATATATATATAATCCAGTGTGGAAGGGAGGTTGGGGGAGGGGGTAAGTATCTCTCTCCCATAGTCCGTTTTGTGGGCTTCTTGCTGTCATTTGGAAAGGTTATGTCGCCCCCTATGGGTTCCTGCATAGACTACAGGAGGAGGCAGGTAGTGCTTGTTGGTTAATTTCTGATGTTGTTCCATCAAATCGATATCAAACATCACATTTTATTTTTTTTAATTTGTCTCCGTAGGCAACATTCAAGGGGTGGATGGAGATCATGCATGCGGCAGTTGACTCAAGAGGAGTGAGTACCAGGAGCAGATTCACCCCGTATATCACAGAAAAAGTAGACACACTGGTGTATTAAAAATTAAAAACACTGGGATTAATACTAACACACGACCTCTCGGCCTCCAGGTGGAGGAGCAGCCCATCCGGGAGATCAACCTCTACATGTACCTCTACTTCGTCATCTTCATCATCTTCGGCTCCTTCTTCACCCTCAACCTCTTCATTGGCGTCATCATCGACAACTTCAACCAACAGAAGAGAAAGATGAGTATTTTCAGCGCCTCTGCTATCTACAACACACCGTCTAAAGAAAATAGTCTAGTGCTGGGCAATAATGGGCCAAAATCTTCTATTCGGATATTGGTGGTTTAATATCTCATAACAATATACAGTATATCACCATATAGCATGTTTTCTGGTTATTCAATAAATAAATACTCTATATTAAATAACTACATGGTAACGCCTATTGTTGTACACTCCTTTGTGAATTAAATACGTGATAAATGAAGTATTTTCTCAATGTATTTCAAGTATTCTCTCATTTTTGTCATCACTTTACTGTAATGCAGCCTTTAAAACCAGGAAAAGACAACACATATGCCATATCACGATATTACAATATCCAAAATCTAAGACGATATCTAAGTGTCATATCACGATATCGATATAATATCAATATATTGCCAGACAATATATTGTCTACTTATTCTCTTCTACTTCTGTTTCTACTGGTTAACTGTGGTACTGACGTCCAGTGTGTGTGTGTGTGTGTGTGTGTGTGTACTTAGGTGGGCAGGACATCTTCATGACAGAGGAACAGAAGAAGTACTACAACGCCATGAAGAAGCTGGGCTCCAAGAAGCCCCAGAAGCCCATACCGAGGCCCTCGGTAAGACCCCACACGTCTAGTAGAGACCGATGAGGCTGAAGGGGAATTTCACTTTTGATTATGCTGCAAAACCACAATTGAATAACGTATCTCTCCCTCCCGTCTCCCTCTCTGCGGCGTCCCAGAACGTGGTGCAGGGCTTCTTCTTCGACCTCGTGTCCAAGCAGGCGTTCGACATCATCATCATGATGCTGATCATCGTCAACATGGTGACCATGATGGTGGAGACGGACGAGCAGTCGGACCGCATGGAGTCGGTGCTCTACAAGGTCAACCTGGCGTTCATCGTGCTCTTCACCACCGAATGCCTCGTCAAGATCTTCGCGCTGCGCTGCTACTTCTTCACCGTCGGCTGGAACATCTTCGACTTTGTGGTGATCGTCCTCTCCATCGTAGGTATGTGGGCCGGAGGGGTTACTATGGATACCACTTGGTTAGACCCGCCCACACTGCCCAGGATCACACCGTGATTGGCTGGCGACACGCTGCTTATCGAACATGACCATATCTAACCAAACCTTAGCCTTAACCTTAACCCTAAACTTAACCCTCTCTAACCTAATACCTAAACATAACCATCTCTAACCTAATACCTAAACTTAACCATCTCTAACCTAATATCTAAACTTAACCATCTCTAACCTAATACCTAAACTGAACCATCTCTAACCTAATACCTAATCTTAACCATCTCTAACCTAACACTTAAACTAACCATCTCTAACCTAATACCTAAACTGAACCATCTCTAACCTAATACCTAATCTTAACCATCTCTAACCTAATACCTAAACTAACCATCTCTAACCTAATAACTAAACTTAACCATCTCTAACCCTAATACCTAAACTAACCATCTCTAACCTAATACCTAAACTAACCATCTCTAACCTAATTCCTAAACTAACCATCTCTAACCTAATACCTAAACTAACCATCTCTAACCTAACACCTATACTAACCATCTCTAACCTAATACCTAAACATAACCATCTCTAACCTAATAGCTAAACTTAACCATCTCTAACCTGATACCTAAACTAACCATCTCTAACCTAATACCTAAACTAACCATCTCTAACCTAATACCTAAACTAACCATCTCTAACACTAATACCTAAACTAACCATCTCTAACCTAATACCTAAACTTAACCATCTCTAACCTAATACCTAAACTTAACCAACTCTAACGTAATACCTAAACTAACCATCTCTAACCTAATACCTAAACTAACCATCTCTAACACTAATACCTAAACTAACCATCTCTAACCTAATACCTAAACTAACCATCTCTAACCTAACACTTAAACTAACCATCTCTAACCTAACACCTAAACTAACCATCTCTAACACTAATACCTAAACTAACCATCTCTAACCTAATACCTAAACTTTACCATCTCTAACCTAACACCTAAACTTAACCCTCTCTAACCCTAATACCTAAACTAACCATCTCTAACGTAATACCTAAACTAACCATCTCTAACCTAATACCTAAACTAACCATCTCTAACACTAATACCTAAACTAACCATCTCTAACCTAATACCTAAACTTTACCATCTCTAACCTAACACCTAAACTTAACCCTCTCTAACCCTAATACCTAAACTTAACCAATCATAGCATAATTCTGAGCAATGTGGGCGGGTCTAACCAAGAAAAGCAGTAATCCATGACAACGCCGGGTGGAGGCGCCTATGTTTGATACAACCTGTAACCAAATCATTGGTTACAGGTTGCATCAAACATTGACAGTACTTCTATTACCGTCGACAGCACTGAACTCAACAGCATCTTTAAATACAATCCTCAGTTCTTTATTTGTATATAGCAGCGGTACATTCAAACTGTAATATCTCGTGTCAATGAGGTTCAATGTAATCTATCATCCACTGAAATGCACAGTAGCTTTAAAGGCAGCGTTCCACCCCCAACCCCCAACTCCTCATCCCAGGGATCGTCCTCGCCGACATCATCGAGAAGTACTTCGTCTCCCCGACCCTCTTCCGCGTGATCCGACTGGCCCGGATCGGACGGGTGCTGCGGCTGATCCGCGGCGCCAAGGGCATCCGGACGCTGCTCTTCGCCCTGATGATGTCCATGCCGGCGCTGTTCAACATCGGGCTGCTGCTCTTCCTGGTCATGTTCATCTACGCCATCTTCGGCATGGCCAACTTCGCCTACGTCAAGAAGCAGGACGGCATCGACGACATGTTCAACTTCGAGACGTTCGGCAACAGCATGATCTGCCTGTTCCAGATCACCACGTCGGCCGGCTGGGACAGCCTGCTCAGCCCCATCCTCAACAACTCGCCGGAGGAGTGCAACCCGCACCTGCCGCACACCGGCACCAACGCCCGGGGGAACTGCGGCAACCCGTCGGTGGGCATCACCTTCTTCGTCACGTACATCATCATCTCCTTCCTGATCGTGGTCAACATGTACATCGCCATCATCCTGGAGAACTTCAGCGTGGCGACGGAGGAGAGCACCGAGCCGCTGAGCGAGGACGACTTCGAGATGTTCTACGAGGTGTGGGAGAAGTTCGACCCCGAGGCCACGCAGTTCATCGAGTTCTCGGCGCTGTCCTGCTTCGCCGACACGCTGTCGGAGCCGCTGCGCATCGCGCGGCCCAACAAGATCAAGCTGATCAGCATGGACCTGCCCATGGTGAGCGGCGACAAGATCCACTGCCTGGACATCCTGTTCGCCTTCACCAAGCGCGTGCTGGGCGAGTCGGGCGAGATGGACGCGCTCAAGCAGCAGATGGAGGAGAAGTTCATGATGGCCAACCCGTCCAAGGTGTCCCACGAGCCCATCACGTCCACGCTGCGCCGCAAGCAGGAGGACGTGTCCGCCGCCATCGTCCAGCGCTGCTTCCGCCGGCACCTGGTGCGCCGGCAGATGAAGCAGGCGTCCTTCCTGTACCGGCAGCTGAGCGGCGCCCGGCGCCCCGCCGTTGCCATGGCCGCCGCCACCGCCGACCTCGAGGAGGGGGGGGGAGGCGAACTGGAGAGCGCTCCCGAGAGCGAGGGTCTCATCGCGTCCATGATACAGGAGAACTACGGGCCGCCCGTGTCTGAGGCGGTCGGCGCGGCGGAGGGGGCGCCGGGGGAGGGGGCGTCGTCATCGACGACACTGCCGACGACGACGTCGCCGCCGTCGTACGACAGCGTGACCGCGGCGTCGTCCAGCGGGGGACTCTGTGAGGTCACCGGGTCGATACCCGATCCGTCCAGTGAACAGTACGAAGAGACGTTTCTTTGAGACCGCCGTGTGTGTGTGTGTGTGTGTGGAGGACAATGTGTGTGTGTGTGTGTGTGTGTGTGTGTGTGTGTGTGTGTGTGTGTGTGTGTGGAGGACAATGTGTGTGTGTGTGTGTGTGTGTGTGTGTGTGTGTGTGTGTGTGTGTGTGTGTGTGTGTGTGTGTGTGTGTGTGTGTGTGTGTGTGGAGGACATTGTATGTGTGTGTGTGTGTGTGTGTGTGTGTGGGGGGGGGGGGGGGTCGTTTTGTTGCTGTCGTTTGAATGCTTCGCTTTGTTTTTGTATATTATATTTTGTTATATATGATATATAGCAAACTGAGAAAGAAACCTCATGGGGGGGGAAAAAGATTGTTGACCCTTTTCATATCAGAAGATGATGTCATGAAAATCTACTTTTTTTAAATGTATAAATATAGCCTCTATATTAAATAACATATGTATCGCTGATGCTGAAAACCTACACATACTTTCCTCTAGCGATGACTTTAAAGTATGTTTTTTCTTGAGTAGGTTATCGATAATCCACAAACGGCAAATCTTTTTGTTGTTTTTTTGTTCATGAGTTCATGAGTAAACATATATTCAATGATCAATTCAATACGCACAATAAGGATACATTATCGAACATTAAATAACTGACCGCCACAATGTCTCAGTAGACATATAAACCTTCTTTCTCTGTCACAGTTGAGTCCGGTGGGTAACAAATTGATTGAACTACAGGGCACATTCTTGAACTTATATTTCTTATAGGACTTATAGGGCATATATTTTTAGAAAATAATTTTATATATCAGATTATCCAGGGTTTTTTCCGTCATATGCATATTTTTCCACTATAGTCGAAGTTTAATTAGCATGCTGCTACTAGAAAATAGCTAAATGCTAAACTAGCTTCTGTGCTTACAAACATATTGTAGCCAAGGAGAGTCGTACTAATATTTAATACATTGAATGTTGTAAGACGAAAAGGTGGGACAAAAGGAGAATCACTGCTGCAAGATATAGTACTGTTTATCTCCGACCTACCGATCATTAAATATGCAAAATCCAAGCAGTGGCATCTTTCGATGGTTTGGCTGCTATTTGAATCATGTTTTTTGTTTTTTTTTATCTGGCACGTCTTCCTCATAAAAGCTTTAAGTTAACCTTTTCAAGGGGTTACATCATTAATTCTTCTAAATCTTTTTTTTTATTATTGAAAGATGAGCAAGAATGTGTTATTTTGTTTTGAAAAAAAAACAAAATAATTAGTTACCTGTATTGGTAAGTATTTTCATGTCTTGAAAAAATATTTTTTTGTTATTTTATATTCTTTTTGCGATTAGAAGTTAACACGATAAATAACACACTTTATCGATGTAACACTCACAATATTTACAACGTTTTTATTTTGTTTAAGATTGGGAACACTGGAAGTATCCTTTGTGCATAAAACTCGATGAAGGGCCGTGTTTGCTAACAATCCCAGAATCATGTGCCTGGTTTTAATTATTGTCCGCACAGTTAATTTATTATCGATTTCCCTCATGACTGTTGAATTTAAATTGGATATGGATTGGGATAGCAGGAGTGAACCTCTCTTCACAATACCTGTGTATAGAGGGCTTGCAAAAAAAAGAGGATGTATGTATATGTAAAAAAAGAATATTTGTAGCTATTTCTTTTTTTAATGTATTTATATTTGAAGATCATTTCGAAAAAACACACATGGAAAATACCTAGAGTTATAAAAATTGATATGTATACTACTACATACATTTTTATATAAAAGAAATGTACCTCATTGTCTGAATTACAATTCGTGTGTGGAGTACTTTTTACTTTTTTTTAATCATGCAGGGTGTTCAATGTTCAATGTCATAGTGTTTTATTGTCAGATAACATGGGCAGTCTGTACAGTGACATTTAAGTAAAACAAAAACCACTTAACAGCCAACAACATTACCGTTCAAATACGGGGATGAGTTGTCTTAAATGTGCTTCAAGAGAAGCATGAGACAAAATAAGTGACCAACTGCACATTGTGTGCTTGTCCAGCTGGGTTGACCTCATTCTGGAACAGGAGGCTGTTAAAAGCTCTGCCACTTCCATTTGTATTTAAAAACACAGGACAGATGTGCACAAACCTCCCTGGCTGACCCTCTTGCCTGTTAAAGCTCTCATTTGTTTATTATTTTACACACAGATAATGGACTTTTAGCTAAATTATAATATATGATAAATTCTATCATATATATGTATGATAAATATAGAGATATGCACACCATTTATTTAGAGAGAAACCTATTTAGGAATAACCAAATTAAGTTATATTATATATGTATATAGTATAAGATATATTTTTAGGATGTCTTGGATTTAATAAGCACAGACAAATTAGAAACAAATTTAGAAAATCTGCTTTGGAAAACCAAAGCAAATCCAAAGAGACAATCTATTTGTGTGTACATTTTGTTGTAATAGTTAGGTATTCACAGTGAAACTGTGTAAACCTATTATTGTAGGATTTATGTATTATTATTATTCTGAAATGTCAACGCTTATAGCTCAGCCCCTGATTGGTAAAAAGTTTTCAAATTTGCACAAAGGTTAGTTATCAAAAGGTGCCAGACCCTTGAAACTAGGTGGGCACATAGACGACATAACTGTACCAAGTTTGGTGTCGATAGCTCAATCAATAGCAGTGTTTACTATTTTTTTGCGCATTTTGAAGTATTGCATTAGAAAAGGTTGATGGAAACATCAAAATTCGCAAAAAAGTTTTTACGCTCGCTTGAGCAGGTTTTTGCCTTTGTCGAAAACGATCGACGGTATAGTCAGCGATTCTGGGGAAAGATTGTTGATATTAAAACTCAACACCAAAACAAATACACTCCCATTAGTCTCCCATCACAGCCCTTTTTCAATTTATGTTCTCGCCAAAAAGGGACTGTAGTCGCTGACTACACCTTTAATGCGCTAAAGGAGAGAGGAAACACCTTTTGCTGAAAAAGTTCTGACGTAGTCACAATCTACTTCTTCTACTGTTTAATACAGCCATGCGTAACGTAGCGTATACCGCCACCTTCTGACGAAACTACACTTTGCGTAGCCTAGTTTATTTGCTCTGAACCAGTCGATGGAAACGCGGCTAATTCGCGTTTCTCCTTTTTTTTTAATTATTATTTGCGACATTTCAAAAGTTCGCTTAAAATTCGCTTGACAATTTGATGGAAACACGGCTACTAGTCACAGTGTCAATTTAAGCGCTAAGCTAAGCGCTAGGCACCACTTCGGCCACAGGGGGCGCAGAATCCCACATAAACGGTATAAAGTCAAACCACGAGTCGGGAGTCACTCCAAAACGCTTAGCGGTCGCTGGGGTCGCTGGGGTCGGCGATGCATGTGGGCAGCGAATACCTTTTTTCGAGACTGCTTGCAGGTTTAATTCGGTTTGTGTTCTTCCCAGTGAGTTGAATGTCAAAGTCAGCTGACCCCGCTTAGACTTCAGGCTGCAAGTCAACAGTCGAGCACTTCCACACAGTCGCTTAGGGCAAAAAATACAACATCAAGGGTGCCAATTTGGATTAATCTCCAGAGATTTCCTCCCTGGTTGCCGTGGTGATCAAATCCGACTCCGACCAGCTGGGATACAGGGATAATCTGTGTGTACAAAAAAAAAAAAATCACTTGTTTTAATTACAAGCTCACAGACATACAAACGCACACACTTACTTTCTCTCTCTCTCTCTCTCTCTCTCTCTCTCTACCTTTTATTACCTAGTGTATTAATAACACGCATGGTGCATACGGGTATTCTTGGCCTTGTGTATAATGTATAGCCCTTGACACACCCAACAGTTGCGGTGAATAGACTATACACACTCCCACACGTGTGCACACACACACACACACACACACACACACACACACACACACACACACACACCATCCTAATTCGGTCTATCCACAAAATACAGACAGATGCTTTGCTTTGAATTTAATTTTGGTTCTTCCTCATAAAATGCCCCAAAAAAAACAAACTTTGACAAATGTGACAGACATGTGGCAGAGATTAAAAGCTTCGTCAGAAAGGGAAAACATTTTTTTAAAGATTAAAAGGGCAGAATGTATAATTACTAAAGTGCAACATAACCTAGGAATACATTGCAATGTCAACATCATCAACGTCAATGGAGAGGATTGTAGGCTACATTAAGATGTGTTTTACACCTATAATGTTTGGTGGACGGGTGGGTGGATGATTGTTGTGAATCTAATTATTTTACTAATCTCATTACTTCATCAGTCCCCTGTTTTAAGCATATGGGTTCACTCAAAAAGCCACTGCTACCTCAAGGGAGTGTGTGTGCATTCATACATGAGCCACAGGAGATGAATTATCGCTCATTGCGGCTTTTACTAAGTGTAAAACTTGGCAAGCCATACTGTATCATCTGTATCAGCTTCCCTGAGCAGCCACACTCTCCTATACATAATGTGTTTCCAGTGGGGCCAATACTCTCACTCTCCTGTTTTTATTTACTATGTTTAAGGCAATCAAATCAAACTTTATTTCTATAGCACCTTTCGTACAAAATTTGCAATACAAGGTGCAACAATGACAATGCAATACAACAATGCAATGACAATATAACAATACAATGAGAATACAACAATACAGTGAAAATAAAAGTTAATATAAGGAAAATATATAAAGAAATAAGAGACATGGTAGAACAGAGATATCAGTGTATAGTACAGTAGAAAAGGTTGGATGCTATTTATTTTTATTTATTTATTTTTTTAAATTGTATTTGTTTATACAAAAAATACAAAAAAAATGGAAATGCATTCATTCGTAACAATGACGTCACTGATTGTCAATAACTTTTCATAACAATTCATGATGCATCCCGTGAAGTGTAACACACAGGCCTGGTGTTATTACATGTGTTAACCTGCTCCTCGCCGAGACGCTAGGTGGCGACAGAGACCCCGCGCGGCGCTGGAACACCAGGAGAAGAAGACGAAGAAGAAGTCCAGCGGGAGGAAGTGATACAGAAACAACATGATGGACTTCAGCAGGACCAAGTGAAACCCTTTCCTTTCCCTTTTCCTTCTTTTTCTTTTTGTAATAAACATAACCACGCCATTGGCTAATAGGTTTAAGTTCCTCCTACTGGGACAGGATGGGTATGTATTTCATACTTCTCACAGCATGCCTGCTAACTCACCTCGCATGATACAGGAACATAACACAATAACACAGCGGTGTCATGGCGGCACCAAACCCAAAGGTATGTGATCAGCCCTCACCAAGCGAGGCTCAGACTTAAATAAACTCACCCCAACCCCCCCCCCCCCCCCCCCCCCCCCAACACACACACACACACACACACACACATTACCTGATAATAACCCCTTACAATTGTCCCACACAGAGGCCCCCATGATCCCCGTCTCGTCGGTGAGGCTCCTGGTCCCCCCGCTGCGGCTGATGTCTGCTGTGATGTGGGACGTGGTCCGCCTGAGGGACGTGCGGCACTACGGGAAGGTGGAGGACTTTGTGTCTCTGGTGACCCAGGCGCTACCCGACATCTGGACCGAGAGACAGACTCGGCTTCTCGTCCTGGCTTTAAGGGCCAAGGTAAGAGGGTGGTGGTGGTGGTGGTGACAGATGAGGTCTACTTCATGTGGTTATAATGTGGATTAGACTTCATATATATATATATATATATATATATATATATATATATATATATATATAGTATTAGATGGATGGTTTGATCGTGAGATGTGGTGTTTGACATCCAGATGATTGTGATGCACTTGCACGCTGAGCAGCCAGAAGATCTCAGCAGCGTTGAAGCACATCTGGAGCGGCTCCGGTCTTCTCCAGGTGAACAGGTGAGCCAAACTCTCTCCGTCTCTCTCTCTCTCTCTGTCTGTCTCCACTTCTGGATATGAATGAATGAGTGAATGAATGAATGTGAGAGCTTTTAAAGAAAGCCATAACATCTGTGTATCTGTGACTTTACAGGCCCCGGAGGCTAACTTTGAGAAGCTCGTTCAAATGCTCATAGAGGACCCAGAGAGAAGAAAGCATTTCCTTAAGGTATAAAACCTGTACTCAATATCTTATAACCAAGGCACGAGTCTATTGCTGTTTCTATATAGTGTGTGTGTGTGTGTGTGTGTGTGTGTGTGTGTGTGTGTGTGTGTGTGTGTGTGTGTGTGCATGCGCGTGTCCGTGCAAACTTGCTATTAATAGTTAGTTATACAAAAAGTCATATGTGTATATATATATATATATATATATATATATACACAAATCCACAAATACCTGCTAGTCATTTGCAGTACCCTTCTTTGCCAGGATGTGTTTCCTGTGGAATTCGGACCGGACTTTGACTCGGCGCTAGAGGTCCTTGTGTGTCACTTCTTCACCAGGCTGGAGGAGAGGACGCCGGTCCCTGACTTCAAACAGGTATGAAATCCAGTGGCCGTGATAAATATAGACAGGACAGTGTAGGATAGGCTGGGGTGTTTGGACTCTAAGCCCAAAGGTTCTGGGTTTGAACCACAGCGTCTGCAGCCCTCCTTGAGCACGGTGTCCTTCTGCCCTACCTGCTCCTTTATGGCCGGTATCTGAATTCACTGCGAGTTGCTTTGGATAAAAGCGTCAACTAAATGACGTAATCATCATGGCATATAGTACATCTGCTGTTTGTATTGTGGCATATTTAGATATTTTAGGGAGTTTGTATCAATTAAAGTAAACTATTCTGTTTATTTATTTACTTAGGCTGCAGTGTGGATTAAAGATGCAACTTCAGTCCGAGTGGAGCGCATGTGTGAAGTAGATGACCTCAAAGTACTCCTTGAAAGCAAACTGTGTCATCAGAATTCAGCCAAAACGGATTCAAAAAGTAGGTAATATCTTTTGGTTAGGGTTGGGTCAGAATAATTGATTTATCGATTATTTGTATCATGGCGGCAAAAATCAATTTTTCATTTTTGGGTCAATAACTTTTTTTTGTTAAATAAATGTAATAGGATATAGAGCGGCCATGTCAAATGTGAGTTGTGCACATCCTTACTTTCGGTTCCAGTCATGTGCACAGTACTACAGATGAGGTGATGGATGTTTTTTTTTTTTTTGCTACTGTATATGTTAAATTAAATCCACTGATGTAATGGATGTCCCATAGTCATGCTGTAAATGAACAAAGTATTTTACTCTTCCCCCCCCCCCCCCCCCCCCACTACTCCTGTTCAGCAGCCCTGGATCCATCAGAACAGCGTCTCCTCAGGACACTATCTCTCCCTCCCTCGCCGAAACAGACAGACACATCCACTCAGGATGGGTTAGACGATAACCATACAACGTCGGAAGTGCCCGCCGAGGAGCAAGCGCCAAATCACGCCGCGGCTCCCTCTTCCTCGTCCGAGGGCCCCGTGGCTTCCGGCAATCCGACCGGCGCGCCTCGGGTGCGGGTCGCCCACAAGTGCAGCCAATGCCAGCGTTGCTTCATTTACCGCTACGAGCTGCTGGAGCACCAGAGGCTGCACACCGGGGAGAACCCGTACAAGTGCTCCCAGTGCGGGAAGGCGTTTCGCAGGACCAGCGACCTCTCCACCCACCGCCGCACCCAGTGCACCAAGGCGGCCTACCTCTGCATCAAATGTGGCGCCGGATTCAAATCCATCCAGGAGAGGTACAGGCACAAGTGCGGCGAGAAGAAGCCCCAGAAGTTCCTGTGTCCCCAGTGCGGGAAAACGTTCAAGAGGATGAACCTGATGGACAAGCACCAGCTCACGCACGGCGAGACCCGGCGCTTCCACTGCCTGCAGTGCGGGGAGGCGTGCGCCGGGATGAGGGAGCTCAGAGCCCACAAGATCGAGGTCCACGCGCCCGAGCAGGTCCACCAATGCGAGCGGTGCGGCAAATTCTGCGGCTCCGATGCCAGCCTGCGCGCGCACGAGCTGCGGCACACGGAGCAGAGGAAGCAGATCTGCGCGAGCTGCGGCAAGGCCTTCAAGAGCAAGTACGCGCTGAACAGCCACATGCGCTGCCACACGGGCGAGCGGCCCTTCCAGTGCACGTACTGCGGCAAGCGCTTCTCCGCGTCGGGCAACCTGACCATACACAGGCGCATCCACACGGGGGAGAAGCCGTACCTGTGCGCCGACTGCGGGAAGGCGTTCGTGTCGGCGGGCGAGCTGCAGATCCACCGGCGCACGCACACGGGGGAGAAGCCGTACAAGTGCGTGGTGTGCGCCCGGGCGTTCACGATGGCGAGCAAGCTGACGCTGCACATGCGCGTGCACACGGGCGAGCGGCCGTACGTGTGCCCGGAGTGCGGCAAGGGGTTCTCGCGGGGCGGCGAGCTGAAGCAGCACGCGCTCAAACACTCGGGGGTGCGGCCCTACGCCTGCCATCTGTGCGCCAAGACGTACATGTGCCACAACCACCTGAAAAGACACCTGAAGACGCACACTGTTGAGCGAACCGCTTGAGTTTGGTGGAACATTTTGTGTTGTTTCAGTTTGTTTAGTTTAGTTGTTTCTCTCAATGCCTTCAAATCGGGCCGGTGATATTAAAGGTGCTATTGATAACATTCAGCCACTAGATGTTCTCCCCCCGAACCGTCCCGTTGCATTCACGTCACAACACAACGCTGTCGCTCGAAGCACGCGCCCCCCTCAAGTGGTTGGCAGTTTGTTGCACAAATTTCATATTTCGTGGCCGAGTGGCGTGAGACTCAGACAGACTCAGTCATGTTAAGTGATTAATCTTTTGCCGGAGGGTAATGAATTCATTTTGCAACATGTGGCTATTCATTAGCTATAGATTTAGGGTACTTTGTGCGGAGTAAAGCCGGGGCGCTTAACATCAATCTCAGCCATGTGATACCAACGTGATACCATGTGATACCAAACAAAACATTAAATTTGGACCTGGGAATATTTTTTAAATGATTTTTTTTACCCATTTATTCTGCACCTTTCTATAAGCTCTGTGGATGTATTATTTTTTAAAATTATTATTCATCTAGATAAAAATGTTATCAATAGGACCTTTAAGGTTGTAATAGGTTGCCAATGTGGACATTAACATTATTTTGTATGAACAATAAAGACTATTGTTGTTTAAAGGAATTCATCTATTCCATAATGCAGGTTTGTGTGCCACACATGATCCTCTACAAATCAATCAATTATGTTTGTATTTGTTACGATCAGACCCATGTGAGCGCAACGAAGACAGAGACAGTCCACACATGATTAATATAAATAAAGGAAGATATTTATTATAAATAAGATCATTTAAGTAGATGTTTATATGCAACGTGTGTGACTAATAATGATAATTTGCAAAGGAGAAGCATTCATTGATTTGTATTACATGTATGAGATCAGATGCACTTTTATTTGTAATCCAGATGTGTGACATACAGAGAATTGAATCACAAACACTTCATCATAACTTGGCCACAATAAGAGCACAAGGTGCTGCCATTTCCATGTTGGTGATCTTTGTGACATTTCATGTTATATTTCTATATTTCCATGATGTAACGTCATTTGCTCTTAAAAACAGTTTACTTTACAACATAATATTTTTATGATTCCTCGTCAGCTGTTTTCCCACCAAAAAAAAACAAAACAAGAAAAACCGGTACGCTGGGTTAGTGTCCCGGGGTCGGCCCGCCGGGCGGGGTCCGGTCGCCCGGTCCGGTGCGACCCACGGGGAGCCCCGCTAGCGGCGCCGCCCCCCCTCGGCCGGGCCGGGCGGGCCGACCCGCGGCACCAAACGCTCCCACCGCAACCCGCCGTCGGTGCGGGCGGGGAACGGACGGGCGATGAGCGGCGTCGCTTTCAGGAAGAAGTTGGCGCCTGAACCCGCAGCTCTCGCTAGCTAGCGCGCGGAGGATGCTAACGTGGCCGTTGGCCCCCCCAGCCGTCGTAAACCGCGGAGACCGCAAATGAACGACATGGGTACGTATAGCGGGACGTTTACACGGGGAAAACGGCCTTTCCGCCGGGTGAAGTCGGCGTCCGGGCTCGTCGAAAATAGCAATTAGCCGACACGGAACAGGCCTCGACTAATCCCTGGAGCGACATTTGTTGTTGTTGTTTTTGATCAAGTCCAGTGGGAGGCCAGTTTTCCCGGTAACGGTTATCCAACATGTCGTCCTCTAAGGACCAAGTGTTGACGGTGTCCGTGTTACCGTGAGCGGTGTCGGTTGGACACGGCAGCAGCCCGCGGCCAGATGTCTCTGTGTGGTCACCTGGCTCCTCGTCTAGCTCACTGCGTCGGGGGATATGTATCCCATAATATGCATGACGTCCCTGCTCACAGACCCGTGCGCTTGTCTTGGACTTGTTCTGGCACAGGAGGACACACACACACACACACACAAGAGGAGTGTGTTTATGTGACCAACATCTGGACTGTCACCCCAAAATGTCCAAATAACTTGCCCTGTGTTGGACCCCAAAAACACACATGTGGGAAAACAGATGTGGGTGAGGCTACCTGGGGGGGGGGGGTCTACCTGGGGGGGCTACCTGGGGGGGACTACCTGGGGCGGACTACCTGGAATAGGACTATGATGGCCATACCAAAGTAATCACAAAACCATTGGGGTGTGGGTTTAACAATGTATAGTAGACACGTCACATTTGTAGTTGTGCGTTTGTCCAAACAATCGTGTGTCTGTCTGTCTTGTGTGTGTGTGTGTGTGTGTGTGTGTGTGTGTTTGATGGACTGGTTCCTTTCCAGATTTCAGCGTCCCGCTGTCCTCGCTGGGACTGCTGGTCCCCCCGCTGCGGCTGATGTCGGCGGTGATGTGGGAGGTGGTCCGCACGAGGAACATCAAGCACTACGAGAAGCTGGAGGAGTTCGTGTCCATGGTGACCGACGCCGTCCCCGAACTCATGACCAAGCGGGAGGGACGGCTGCTGTCGCTGGGCCTGAGGGCGAGGGTGAGGCGGACTCGCATTTACGCGTCATTGGCGCCTTCTGTCCCGCGGGTTGGCAGGGCTGTGTTTTTTCACATGAGAAGTCAATAGCCATAGACATCGTTCGACGGTTGAAATTGGGACAGGAGAAGTACTGTGTGTGACTTTTTGAACCAGTTGTCGGTGATAAATGGGAGGAAAATGGATGAATGTATTAATGACCCCTTTCAAAATTATAAAAGGGTTTTTGAAAAATTCAAGGTTGAATACAAACATTCACAGCTCAGGGAAACGCAGCCTCTCACCGAATACTAAAGCCACAGCTACTACTACTACTACTACAAGAAAGCTATCCCAACGAGTGTCGCACAAATATCCACAGTCCGAACCATATTATCATTCAGCATCTTCCTATGAACAACATTTTTTTCTTCCAGACCACTCTGGAGCTGTTGCGTTCAGAGCACCCAGAAGATCTGAAGGCCGTCGAGATCCACCTGGACAGAATACGTTCTTCCTGCATGGAGGAGGTGAGTTACTGACTGGTTTGACTGCCTGCCTAGCCATGCTGGGCTAAGCAGGGCTGGCCCTGAGCCATCCTTGGATGGGAGACTAGATGGGTGCTGGTGGAGGTGTTGGCGGTCCATTAGGGTGGTGCTCATCCCTCTGGCCTATGGACTATCCCCAATGCCCCGGGACAGGACAGAGACGGGAAGAGCACCGTCTTTCGGATGAGACTTTAAAACCGAGGTCCTGACTCCCTGTGGTCACTAAAGATCCCGTGGCACTCATCGCAAGAGTAGTTGTGCTAACCCCGGTGTCCCGGCCAAATTCCCAATGTGGCTCTCGTACCAACATGGCCCTCTAATCGTCCCCTGGTCTCTAATCGGATCGTTTCCTTCCTCACCTCCCCACTGTGAGAGCCCAGTGTGTGGTGAGCGGTCTGGTGCCTAGTGCTGTCTGCCGTGCATCACCACCCAGGTGGGTGCTACACACTGGTAGTGGATGAGGTGTCATATCCCACACTCACTCACTCAGTATGTAAAGCACTTTGGGTGTCTTGAAAAGCGCTATATAAATGCAATTAATAATAATAATAATAAATTATTATTATTATTATTATTATTATTTTAGATGAAAGTGTTCCCCTTTCACTGTGTTGTGATCGTAGGACTTTAGGAAAGTAACAGTCTTTTCTTCATTCAGATAAATGACAACAGCACTGACGCACCAGAAGCGAACTTCATGAAGCTTGTACAAGGTCTCATCGAGGACAGTGACGGGAGGGAACATTTTCTTAAGGTATCTTGAGAAGAAACATACACTTATTTGAACTTGGAAGAATTATTTGACTATGTTGATGGTTGATCATTTCAATAAAAGATATCCTTGTTGCCAGTGGTGGTTCTAGCTTGTGTGGCGCTGTGGGCGAACACATGATCCCCCCACGCCCCATGAACAAACAAACAATAATTGTCTTAACCGCCCCCCCCAACCCCCAAATAAAATAAAAAACACCATTCAGAACTGTCATTTTTATTGAGACATTTGGAACGATGTCTATAAAATTATATATATATATATATATATATATATGTGTGTACAATTATAACAATCATAAATACCAAAATGATATACAATCATAACAATCTTAAATACCAAAAATAATAGTTTATGCCTAGCTCACAAACTAGAATCAGGGCGCCCACTCCTACAAGGTGAACTGACCCACACATGACATCATTGACGTGATGTGCAGATAAGCAATAGAAATCCCATCGCGCAAATGTCAACGTTTCGGAAAAAAAAAATTTGCGAGTTCCCCATGGCGCCCCCGGCCGAACGCCGCCCTGAGCAGCTGCCCATGTCGCCCATACCTAAATCTGCCACTGCTTGTTGCTTAGCTCACACAATTAATATCACATTAGACCTTAGATAACATCACCACAGATATGACCTGATGGAAAAAACAGGCAAGGCAACTGACAAACTAATAATGAGTAATTGTTTACCGCCATTGGCAGACCATATTTCCTGTGGAGTACGGCCCAGACTTTGACACAGCCCTTGAGACTCTGGTCTGTGAGTTCTTCCTCAGACTGGAGGAGCTGCTTCCTGTTCCAGACTTCAAACAGGTATGACGCCATAGCAACACTGGTCATCAGGGGATGGCAAGCACTTGCTTACTTGACTCAAGCACTGTATCTGTGGCAAGTAGTGACCATTTGAAAATCATTTATATATGTAGACCTCTTAAAGGGGAATCTAATATGAGTACTATTTTTATTATTACTTATATTTATTACTACTGACCATACTGTATAACATTTAATCATATTTATACTAATCATATTTATATTACTGTTCATACTGTATATAACTCACCTATACTGTATTCATATTTTTTACTACTGTCATATGTATGTATGTATGTATGTATGTATGTATATATATATATATATATATATATATATATACACTCACCGGCCACTTTATTAGGTACACCTTGCTAGTACCGGGTTGGACCCCCTTTTGCCTTCAGAACTGCCTTAATCCTTCGTGGCACAGATTCAACAAGGTACTGGAAACATTCCTCAGAGAGTTTGGTCCATATTGACATGATAGCATCACGCAGTTGCTGCAGATTTGTCGGCTGCACATCCATGATGCGAATCTCCCGTTCCACCACATCCCAAAGGTGCTCTATTGGATTGAGATCTGGTGACTGTGGAGGCCATTTGAGTACAGTGAACTCATTGTCATGTTCAAGAAACCAGTCTGAGATGATTCGTGCTTTATGACATGGCGCGTTATCCTGCTGGAAGTAGCCATCAGAAGATGGGTACACTGTGGTCATAAAGGGATGGACATGGTCAGCAACAATACTCAGGTAGTCTGTGGCTTTGACACGATGCTCAATTGGTACTAATAAGCCCAAAGTGTGCCAGGAAAATATCCCCCACACCATTACACCACCACCACCAGCCTGAACCGTTGATACAAGGCAGGATGGATCCATGCTTTCATGTTGTTGACGCCAAATTCTGACCCTACCATCCGAATGTCGCAGCAGAAATCGAGACTCATCAGACCAGGCAATGTTTTTCCAATCTTCGATTGTCCAATTTTGGTGAGCCTGTGCGAATTGTAGCCTCAGTTTCCTATTCTTAGCTGACAGGAGTGGTGGCACCCGGTGTGGTCTTCTGCTGCTGTAGCCCATCCGCCTCAAGGTTCGACGTGTTGTGCGTTCAGAGATGCTCTTCTGCATACCTCTGTTGTAACGAGTGGTTATTTGAGTTACAGTTGCCTTTCTATCAGCTCGAACCAGTCTGGCCATTCTCCTCTGACCTCTAGCATCAACAAGGCATTTGCGCCCACAGAACTGCCGCTCACAGGATATTTTCTCTTTTTCGGACCATTCTCTGTAAACCCTAGAGATGGTTGTGCGTGAAAATCCCAGTACATCAGCAGTCTCTGAAATACTCAGACCAGCCCGTCTGGCACCAACAACCATGCCACGTTCAAAGTCACTTAAATCACCTTTCTTCCCCATTCTGATGCTCGGTTTGAACTGCAGCAGATCGTCCTGACCATGTCTACATGCCTAAATGCATTGAGTTGCTGCCATGTGATTGGCTGATTAGAAATTTGCGTTAACGAGCAGTTGGACAGGTGTACCTAATAAAGTGGCCGGTGAGTGTATATATATATACACCATATTTGCACTACCTACAGCTATTGCTGCTCTTGTTCTTCAACTGTGTATATTTTAATGTATTCATCACCACTGTTCTACTGTCAATACTATATCTATTTATATATTCCACTTTACATATGTACATACTCTGCACTTTACTTTTTTTTGCACTTCTGGTTAGATGCTAAACTGCATTTTGTTGTCTCTGTAGTTGTACTGTGCAATGACAATAAAGTTGAATCTAATCTAATCTATTTCATATGCATGTTGTGAAAAAGGATTGGAGGATTGGTGCTCTCTTATATTAGAAAATAGCGGAGCGTGACGGTTCCCCTTTAACTAATTTAACGATTAATCAAGACTCCTATACTGTCTTCCACACACAGACAGCTACCTGGATAGGTGCCGAGCCCTCGGTTCTGGAGGACTACATGCAGTGTGTGTCAAATGGGGATGACCTCAAGTTTCTTCTTCAGAGCAAACAGTGCCATGGTAAATTGGCCAAAAGTGGCATTGGTAAGCAAAAAAACAACCAGCCAAAAAACATGTGATTGGACTGTTTACCTTTCTCCTGATTAAATGTGTTCTAATCTTCCCCGAAAACAGCTCAGTTTCATTCGGACGATCTTCTCGTTCCCTCCATGTCGCTGCCGCCTTTGCTGGAGGTCGCCATCACGTCCAACGCCAGCGACGACGAGAACAATGACGTCCCCCAGATAGTGATGTTTGAGGAAGAGCTGACCACAAACTCCCACGTCGCTTCCACGTCCACCGATCCTCCTAAAGAGGAGGACGTGGCCACGTCCCCGCGGCGGAAGCAGCAGTCGGGAATGCACAAATGTCCGGATTGCGACAAGTGTTTCAAGCACCACTCTGTTCTCATCGAGCACCAGAGGTTGCACAGCGGACTGCAGCCCTACAATTGCTCCGAATGCGGGAGGGCCTTCCGCACCGCCACCCTGCTGGCCGGCCACAGGTTGCGCAAGTGCAAAAATGCAGCGTACCTGTGCATTAAATGCGGCCGCAGTTTTCCAACGTCCCTGGAGAAGTTCAGACACCAGTGCCCTAAGCGTGGTCAAAGTTATGACTGCACACACTGTGGGAAGAGCTTCCAAAAGTCGAGCAGCTTGAAGGAGCACCTGCAGACACATGGCCAGAGTCGCCTCTACAAGTGCAGCCACTGTGGAGACGGTTTCCCCGGCATCGGCGAGCTCAAGTATCATCAGCAGGTCGACCACGACAAGCCCTTCCAGTGCAAGCAGTGTGGGAAGAGCTTCATCTCCTCCAGGTGTCTTGTCAAGCACCAGCAGCGCCACCAAGAGACCGGCGAAATCCACGGCGGAAAATTGATCGGTGGAAGCAAGCACAGGAAAAAAATCGGCGCGTCCCACCGGAGCTCCTCCTCAACCTTGGCCTCGCGGAAGACCACGCTGAAATCCGCCTACCCGCGCGCGCGGGTCACCCACAACTGTCCGCAGTGCGGGAGGAGCTTCAAGTACCGGTTTGAGTTCCTGGAGCACCAGCGGTTCCACACGGCCGTCAAGCCTTACAAGTGCTCCCAGTGTGGCAAGGCCTTCCGCACGGAGGCTCACCTCTCCGGCCACCGCAAAAGGAAGTGCAAAAACGCCTCTTACGTCTGCACCAAGTGTGGCTGCCAGTTCAGGTCCTTCCACGAGCGCGTCAGGCACCAGTGTGTGCAGGTGATGACCAAATACGAGTGTTCCCACTGCGGCAGGACTTTCAAGATGGCCCACCTGCTGAGGAACCACCAAATGAGCGAGCATCAGCTGCCCTACAGCCCCAACCACCGCTTCAGGTGCAGGTACTGCGACGAGACCTTCCCCGGCATCAGCGAACTCAAGTACCACCAGAGGGTCGACCATGACAAGCCATATCAATGTCAGGAGTGCGGCAAGAGCTTCCTGTCCGAGAAGTGCCTGTCCAACCACGAGCAGCGGCACAGCGACGACCGACCCGAGAACTGCTTCGTCTGCGGCCGCGGTTTCAGGAACCGCTACGACCTCAAGCAGCACATGCGCACGCACACTGGGGAGCGCCCGTACCAGTGCACCCACTGCTCCCAGTGCTTCTCCACGGCGGGGGGGCTGAAGAGCCACACCAGGGTGCACACGGGGGAAAAGCCGCACGTCTGTCCCGATTGCGGCAAGGCCTTCTCCCAGATGGGCGCCATGCGCACCCACCGGCTCACCCACACCGGGGAGCGGCCGTTCAAGTGCGCGCTGTGCGGCAAAGGGTTCACCATGGCGCACAAGGTCACGGTGCACATGCGCGTGCACACGGGGGAGAAGCCATACGTGTGCTCCCAGTGCGGGAAGGCCTTCTCCGACGGCAGCGTGCTGAAGCAGCACATGCTGAATCACTCGGGCGTGCGACCGTACCACTGCCAGATCTGCCCCAAGACCTACACCTGCCTGAACCACCTGAGGAGGCATCTCAAGAGCCACTCCGACATGAACTGACTTTGATAGTGGTAGCTGAAGCAAACAAGCTTGTTGAATGGTGAGAGTGAGAATGGCGATGAATGTGATGCCGGCATACACAGGCAGTATACAAACACAGGCGGGTCGTGTGTCAAGTTGGTTTTGTGAAGTTGGACCAATGGAAGAAGGTTACAAACCTTGAGTGGATGTAGAACTGGGACTGTGGTTACGATTGCTCCTTGTGTTCCTCTTGTGTAAATGGATGATGGACTGGATGGGAAAGTCCAAGGTGATTTTTGTCTAGGAATAAACAAGCCCTCAACAAACAAAGTGTGAGAAAGCCATCCTCTTTGTGACTCGCTCTTATCAGGGTTTGTTTGTTTTTCTTATAACTGAATCGTTCACCATCGCATTTAGATGTCAGAGGATGTCCTAGTAGTAAGCACTGCTGTCTGATGACAAGAAGGTCCTGAGTTCAAACCCACCTTTCTGTACGGAGTTTGCATGTTGTTGGTTTCCCCGCGACACCAAAAGACTTGCCGGTTGGGGTAATACTCCTATGAGTGCCCTAAAGCAAGGCACTAGTCGTATGCTGGGAGTTGGTAACCACTGGGTTTAGATGGATTGATGAGTAAGAAGAACACACTATCCCAAGGGGGTCATTAAAGACTTATTAATGTTATTTTTGCCTCATTCGATGAGAATACTACAAATATATTTTTGGAAATAGCTTGGCAGATTTCGAAATCGGTAAGTAACCGAAGTAACAAATGAATGTTTATAATTCAAAACCGTCGATGGTATTGCTACTGGCCTCTTTTTATTTTGCCAGCTCTGAAGTATGATGGGGTTGTGTATTTCCAAATAAATGTACTTTGTTCTTAATGTGTGCGTCAACCAAATGTATTGGGTTAATTTGCTCCTCTATGTGTACCATATGTCAGAGTTTGGTCCAACCATGACCTCACCTCTCCAGAGCCAAGAGCCCAGTACTGTGGGCCAATGGGCTTTGAGGATTTGTGTGAAGTGAAGGATCACCTGCAGGGAGGCTTGCAGGCTTTCATATTTGCTTTGGAGCCGTGTGCAAAAAAAAAGGTAAGCCAATGGAAACCACCACCTTTTTTGGGGGGGGGGGAACAAAAGAGGTTTTAAATCATGCAACTTTCATCTTGGACGGAAAAACAAACGAAGCCATAACGTGTCTGCCAGTAACGCGTGGATCGAGGCCTAATACTGGGAAATGTGTTCACACTTCAGCCTTTCAGACGTCTGCCAACGCGCAAAAGCCATCTTTTAAACTTGATTTGTCAGATGTCGAACCAAAGTGTTAAGAAATGGGAGAAAATGTAAAAATAAAAGTGTATTTTGAGAGGATCCTGAGGGGGGGGGGCAGCGGGGGGAGAACCGGTCTCAGACGACAATCAATGTTTTTCCAACTCAGGCCTGCTGACGTCCAGCTTCTCTATCCAAACAGGAGGAAATTGGTTTCGCTAGGGGGCGTTGTTTGACTTGGTATGTTTTCACAAAATTCATGCATAGTTTGGGTGTGGCAACGAAAATACATTTAAAAAAAAAGAAAGAAAAAAAGTCCAGAGGTAGTGAAGTTGAATCTTTACTCGAGCCTATTCATTTGTCCTTTGCTATCATTAAATGGACCCCCTCGAAAACGAGATGATACATCTCAAGGGGTTTATCCGAACAAATAAACTTTGAATATAAATGGGCTTAATATACCCATTCATATGAAATAATGTATTGCTAAAGGTGTTTCATCGGTGTGCAGGCCTAATGACCCCTGAGCTAAAGGTCACAGAGGAGCTGTGCTGAGGCTACAGCGGGGCAATATGGGGGAGTCTTGGGTGCAGATCCCCCCCCCCCCCCCCCCATTTCTGAAAAACATGAATTGCCCCCCCCCCCCCAATAAAAATACCCTAAATTATTCAAAATTGAACAAATGTATTTTCAGACTTCACATTCTTCAAATTTTAGATTCACATCTAAAATGAAATGATTGAAATGGTGGAACAAATGGTACACAATATTTACACAACTTGGTTAGGGCATATTTTGATATTCATCCATATCAATTAGTCATGCATAATGTAGTCTCATACACTGGAAGATGGTGACATTTGTGTCTCCCCCAATCCTGACATCGGATCTGCACCCCTGGGGGGAGTGGTAGGCCATTAGGCCCAGACTAAATAACCGCCTGTCTCTATAGTTTGTCCCTAAAGCAATTATTGCAAATTATTGTTCAGCCTTAAAAAGGAGCGTCGTGCCTATTGCTGTGCAGAGGAATTTCCCTCATTTTTTATATCAGCCTTAAGCCCTGGAGAATCTCTCTCTCTCTCTCTCTCTCTCTCTCTCTCTCTCTCTCTCTCTCTCTCTCTCTCTCTCTCTCTCTCTCTCTCTCTCTCTCTCTCTCATTCTCGGACATCATCCACAGGAGCTGCTGTGTGTGTGTCCTGTCGTGGGCCTTTCCACCCGACCTCTGCACCGGTTCTGGTTCCACCGGTGCGGCCCAGCGGCGGCGGCGGCGGCGCATGGGAAACGTTTGGCCTGTTTGCACGTTTCACCGCGACCGACCGTCCTTCCTCTCCTCCCGACCGCTGGCTCTGCGGTCATGTTTCATGTTCTGCGTGGGAAGACCAGCATGGTGAATAACCCCAAACCCAGTCATTTAGTCCCGCCGCTCCCACGGTGTTTACTGGTGGAGCGAACATCGTGTGAACAATAGATACACACACACACACACACACCCCGCCACCAATAAACAACAACAATAATACGAATGCATGATTAGAAAATCCCCCCCGGGTCGCTGAGACACATTTGTTTTATGGGGTACCGGTATGCTAATATATTGGGCCACCAATAAGTGGAGGCAGGAACTGTGACATGTGTAAGGCTGCAGAACGCTGTTTCCAATCAGGATTAGCACACACACACACACACCACACACACATAACAGCTGCCAGGAACCCAGCAGATTTACAATGAGAGCCTGCTAATGAAGTTAGATCACTACCATATGTCTCTCTACCATCTCTCTCTCTCTCTCTCTCTCTGTTTCTGTCTCACTCTCTCTCGCTCTCTGTCTCTCTACCATCTCTCCCTCTCTCTCTACCATTCATGACTTGTTCTCTCTAAAACAGTGATCTCAGTGGAAAATCTGAGTCCTGGCTACCAGACCCTTTCCTACAGCCGTCTTTACAGTCCGCCCCCCCCCCCCCCCAAACACACACACACTCATTTTTATTTTTTTCTCTCTCTTCTGATGCAGGCAGTGGTGGACGCAGCATCCAAACCCCCATCAACAGCTGATCACCTGCCAAGTGTGTGTGTGTGGAAACCCAACGACGCTGCACGCCCACGGAGCGTAGCGCCTCTCTGCCGCGCCGCCCTTCCCGCCCCCACAGGAACCCGCCGCGTCCCGCCGCCGCCGCTGGGCCGGCCTGTTTCTGAGGGGGACGGCCGCTAGATGGCACTGTGTCTCCTTCACAGTGGGCTGTTGAGATGCTGGCGCCGGCCAGGAACATTTTATCTCTCTCTCCCCCCCTTATCCCCCCCCCACCCCCCCACCCCACACACGCGCACACACACACACACACACACACACACACACACACACACACACACACACACACACACACACACACACACACACACACACACACACACACACACACACACACACACACACTTTCCTGGGTCTCGCTTTTATGCTCAGCTGGTCGTGCCTGGACACAGGAGTGTACCAGATGCGATCAAACATCCCCACCCCTCACCAACCCCTCTGAGCAAGAGAGACGAGGAATAAGATGTCTTACAGAAAGAAAGTTAAAAAAGAAAGAAAGAAAGAAAGAAAGAAAGAAAGAAAGAAAGAAAGGGCAGACTCATCTGTTAATAATCATGTTGAACAGTCCTGCAGTGACGAGGGATAAGAAGTTTACAGAAATAAAGTAAAAAAGAAAGAAAGAAAGAAAGAAAGAAAGAAAGAGAAAGAAAGAAAGAAAGAACGAAAGAGAAAGAAAGAAAGGGCAGACTCATCTGTTAATAATCATGTTGAACAGTCGTGCAGTGTGTTAGATATACACATTAAGAAAGAGTGAACGGAAAAGAGACAAGACCGTAGCCTAAAGTTTGGACAGGAGAAGTTCACAGTTTCAAATGCACAGTTTGAAAAACTGCATTTTTAATTTTAAACTGAGTTTTTTGGGGGGGAAATTGCAAATGAATTCTGTAAAAGTGTGTCTTATGCAATGAAACAAACTCAAAAATAAAAGAAATACACAATCCCGATGAACACGTGCGTGTGCGCTTGCTTGCTTGCGCGTGCGTGCGTGCGTTTATCTCCGCGTAAACTTTGTATTCTCTCTCGAGTCGACGCGCGTGCTCGTCCCATCCAGTCCGTGGCGCGCGTGAACTCTTCCTCCTCCTCCTCCTCCTCTTCCTCCTCCTCCTCCCCAAACAGGCTGTCCTCGCGCTCCGCTGCCGCGCGCTCCTGATTCCTCGCCTCTCAAGCAAACGGATCGGTGAAAGTTCCCCCCCCCCCCCGAAAAAATTTTTTTCGCGTCCAGTTGTGCGGTAGTTTCGGGTCGGTTCGGGCGCGGTTCGGTTCGGGGTCGGTTCGGTTCGGGGTTATCGGGTCCGGGTCGCTTGTTTCGCGGATCCACCATGGAGGCTCGCGGGGTTCTCCTCGCGCTGCTGTGCGTCTTCGCTGGGGCGCGGGCGCAGGCCAACAGACCCAGGTTTTCAGGTGAGTAGCCTAGAAGTTAATAAAATCAAATAAAAATAATAATAATATTAATTTCCATGCGTTGAGATGCCACTCGTTGCTATGTAGAGGGGTGGGGGCCTTGCATGGGTTACGTTGTGTGGGCATGCAGCTTGGGGATGTCTGGGTGCTGCAGATGCTGAGGATGTGTCCAGATGTTGGGTCTCATGCGGGTCTGCAGGGGACCCAGGGAGCAGAGCCGCAGCTGCTGCTGCTGCGGCCCATGACCCTAAATAGTCATGCTTATATGATCCTTGGTGAACCGTAGCTGTGGGGGTTTCACGCAAAATAAGTTGTATGCTTCATACAGCTTAGAAAAAAAGAAAGAAAGCGTATCGGGCCGGGCCCTTACATATTACTCCTATCCGAAATCTCCTATTAACTGGAGTGAGGGGCGTGAAGTTGGCCTGCACATCTTCAGGCCTGTAGGCTACAGAGAGATGCTGGAAGACTTACTACTGACACATGCCTGACATTACATGTTTGCGCTGATTCAAATGGTTATTAATCAGTTCACTCTAACCAACGTTGGATATAATAAATGAATGTCAAACGGCCTTCCTTGATGCAGGGCCACATACAGGTATGATGCCATGTAGGCCTACAGGTTCATGGAGATGGATGGATGGATGAATGAATTGCAGACATGTATGGCTGATAACAGATATAGACAAACGCCGAAGCAGTAGTCATTTGTTGATTGGAAGTGACTTCATCGCTGTGTTTACAGTGTTTGTGGACAGTGTTTAGTCTATAGACCAGGAGGGACGGATCATCGAACCAAACCCGACTACGACAGAGCTTGAGATGTTTTGGGGGTTGCCCATGGCAACGCATGGATGGATGTATTAGTAATCCGTCTGTTAGATGAATTGGTGGACCAATCCTCACTGACTTTGTCCCTGGCTGTTATTTTATTGTTGTTTTGTTGTTTTGTTTTCTTCCCAGATTGTCCTGTTGACC
>JAOPHQ010005698.1:102500-105000 GCA_030340625.1 Merluccius polli
TTTCTTGTTTTTCAGTGTTGCTCCTTCGACTGCAACGTAAGTATCCCCACGTTCAGACAGTATGCTCCGTCAAAGTGCTGTTTACTGGTTTGAATTGAATTGAATTTGAATTGAATTGAATTTGAATTGAATTGAATTTGAAATGTCATTGAATTTGAAATGTAATTGAATTTGAAATGTTATTGAATTTGAAATGTCATTGAATTTAATTGAAATTGAATTGAATTTGAAATTGAATTGAATTGAATTGAATGTAACTTTATTTTATTTTATTTGAATTGAAATTGAATCGAATTTAACCAAATGTGTTTTTTCTGCAGGCTCCAGGAGGTCCTAAGGGATTAGATGGTGAAAGCGGGTCCAAGGTGAGACGTTATAA
The DNA here is from genome assembly GCA_030340625.1 of Merluccius polli. Taxonomy (NCBI): domain Eukaryota; kingdom Metazoa; phylum Chordata; class Actinopteri; order Gadiformes; family Merlucciidae; genus Merluccius; species Merluccius polli. Next base: position 102,880 of record JAOPHQ010005698.1, read on the forward strand.
CTACTAGGATCATTAGCAACTGATGATATTAGTCGTAATTATTAGTCATTATAGTCATAATACACAATAGACTCCTAGCCAAGGTTGGATTCCCAATGTCTGCTGCCTAACCTGAGAGCAAGATGCCCTGACTCCTCATACCTGCTCCTTGATGAGCCGCATCTGAATCATCTGATAGTGAATAAAAACAACGCTGCCTGAGGAGAACTGATTTTCTGCATTTGTTTATGGTCGGAGGCGGGAAACGTGTCAACTCCGACCTGCGTGTGTTCAAGCTACAAAGCCCAAAACCCACGCTAAACTTCGTAGCTAATATACTTACAAATGTGCTCTTGAAACAGCTAATAGCAACATTAATGTTTGATTGTATGGGTTAATCCAACTACTGTATCGGTATGCCGATTGGTCTGAAAGCATACTAAGTTGAAAATCAAAAAGTGTGTTTTAATTTCATACAATCTTGGTATGTAATGTATATTTTTTCTCCTCGTATACGATGTGGGTGGCCATGTTGAAATGACGTCAAATGACATTGAGGTTTTAACTGGGGGTTGATGAATCATACCCAAGTTTCCGACGAGGAAGAGTTGACTCAGCGTTTTATTAGATTTTTTTCCTCGCAGGAAGTCGGGATTTCCGACCTCCGAGTTGTAATGCAGCGCAGCGTGAGGCTGAGGGGTGTGAGACTGAGGGGTGTGAGGCTGAGGGGTGTGAGGCTGAGGGGTGTGAGACTGAGGGGTGTGAGACTGAGGGGTGTGATACTGAGGGGTGTGAGACTGAGGGGTGTGAGGCTGAGGGGTGTGAGGCTGAGGGGTGTGAGACTGAGGGGTGTGAGGCTGAGGGGTGTGAGACTGAGGGGTGTGAGGCTGAGGGGTGTGAGACTGAGGGGTGTGAGCGGTTAGCGGGCCGGGGAAGCGGCTCTAATGTCCATCGCCAAACTAAATGTTCCTCTGTGGTTCCTCGCAGGGAGAGACCGGCAGACCGGGGATGCCCGGAGAGAAGGGAGACATTGGAGCCGTGGTAGGTCACCGTCGATACACAGACACGCAAACAAACACGCCCAAACACAGATACGCAAACAAACACACCCAAACACAGACACTCAAGTGAGTATTATTTGAGAAAATAGTATATGAGTTGAGATGTCTTTATACAGTGGATACAGTGGATGCTTTTATCCAAAGCGTCTTACAACACCGTGAGTGCATACATTTTTAGCATTGCTGGTCCCAGTGGGAATCGAACCCCTCACCCTGGCAATGTTAATGCCATGCTGTACCAGTTGAGCTAGTCAGCTGGAAACCATTCAAACCATTTCCACTCTACTTTAATGTTCCCAGTGAAGCAGCAACGCATTAAAGATGTTAATTGTTTGAATTGGAATTGAATTGAAACCTAATTGTTGTTTGTGTTCTTGTTGTGCTCCAGGGCAGCGTTGGCGATCCAGGTCCCGTCGGTTACCCCGGCATGAAGGTACGATAATATAGCCTATGACCAACCGCAACACTATAATGTTTTACCTCCAACAGCCAATCAGAGGACACGTGAGTGAGCCATGTGTCACCAGTGGCACCGATGGTTTTATCACAGACTGTGATTGGTTACTAAAGAGGATGGATGGATGGATTAACCAATAAAAGGATGTCTGGATAATGGCTGTCAATACTAACGATAAAAAATTAACTTGACTGTTTTTCTTCTGTTTTTTAGGGAGACAGAGGTGGAAGAGGTGACAAGGTAGAAACAACTTGAACACAACCATATTTTCCGAACTCTTTCATGATTACCGTTGATTGGACACGGTTGGACACAACTGACCAATCAAACTCTTTGTTGTTTTTCCGACAGGGTGAAAGGGGACACAAAGGCTACAAGGTAAGCTGCTGTCGGGTCATAGTCTGATTTAATGAATTGCCCCCCCGTCTCTTTTCTTGTCAATTTTTGTCTTTTACTCACGATTTCCGTCTTTCTGTGTTCAGGGAGACAAAGGTCACAGGGGAATGGATGGAATCGACGGACGGAAGGTGCGTCGCCCATCCTATCGTTGTGTCATCCTATCATTTTATAATCGCACGTGACGCACATTATTTGATATTTGATGAGTTTGTGACATCATTCCTT
>JAOPHQ010005698.1:112500-117500 GCA_030340625.1 Merluccius polli
ACAGCGACACATTAACATCTGCTCAAGACAGAGGTCAAGAAAAGATTGGTAGATTTTAATGCCCCACACACCCTTCCTCATTTTACCTCCAGAAGCCATTTTATCATCTGGCCACTTCACGATTTCCCCTAGGGAAGTGAAGAACAGAGGCCCGCCTCTTATCCACCTCGCGCCATGCTCTGCTTCAAACTGCATAGGACCAAGGTAATGAAATGAAAATATCCGTTTTGTAGTGCGATGCCAGCAACGCCCAGTTTGGCGTCGGCTTCAGCAGAAATCCTTTCCTAGAGACGTTCCCAGTGAGGCTCACTGAAACTGTGTCTGGAATCTACAATTTAGCATCCATGACTTTATAATTCGAGATGTGCCGTGAGCAACATTTGAACAAAAGGACTAGTTGTCTGTTTGGTTTTTTCCTCTGCCCTCTTGCTCACCCTCTCTGGGACAGTGTGGCTGTATGTAATATTGAATGAAAATAGATAATGAGATGGCATATTTTACTGCTTCTGAGTGGAGTCAGAGCGGAGACGACCAGAATACTCCCTAGTATTTCATTCCTCTTCATTTTTATTGTTGTCAAGACAACAACATCATCCTTTGTGGTGAAGTTACATGCATAGCTCCACTGTTTTACCATTCAAACATCCTGTATGGTGTAGATGAACTAGAAGACCATTTTAATCATGACATGAAGTCATGAAGCCCATTAAATAGAAACTACAGATTTTAGTCGAGGCTAAAAATGTATGCATATTATAATGCATATTATAATTGATTTATCTCTATTTTTTGTATTGTTACATTGACATGGGAGTACCTAGAGCATGGCCCTAGCCCAGAGGATGGACAGACAGACAGATTGTCTACAGACAGACAGACAAATAGCTTGTGACAGACAGATGAAAAGAGGAGACAAGCACAGACCTTTAGAACGGCTCAGCTGTTAAACAATGGAGCCCATGTTGTGTAAGGATAATGTATTATATATATATATATATATATTGTTGAAGGGCAAACAATCGCAAACTGGTCACATCTGGCTCTCTTTCTTCACATGTGACCACACGAAGAATGTGTGTGTGTGTGTGTGCGTGAGTGAGTGCGTGCGCGTGTCCATGTGTCTGCCCGGACGATGTGGTCTTTGTGTCTTCTGCAGCGGAGACCGTTTGAAGTTTGGATTGTGCAGTAATTGAATCCTTGTGTGTGTGTCTGTGTGTGTGTGTGTCTGTGCATGGCATGTGTGTAAAAGCATGATGTATGCATGTGTGTGTGCGCGTACATGTGTGTGTGTGTGTGTGTGTGTGTATGTGTGCTTCTTTGTGTTCATGCTGACTTTAAAGCGTCATCTTGCGGATGCATTTGGTCTAAAACAGGTGCTTGCTATTACCTCTTAAAGGAAATGAATTTGCACACAAACACATTCTCTCTCTCTGTCTCTCTCTCTCTCTGTCTCTCTCACACACTCACACACACACACACACACACACACGTGCGCGCACACACACACACTGTTCTCATCTATTGTCACTCTGCCTCCTCATCTCCATCATGCTGCAGACAGCGGTGACCAGCACAGCTGGTCTGGGCTTGGTGAAGCAGGCGAATATCTTGGAGCTCAGATCTTACGGCACACAGCACAGGTCATCAATTCAGAAGATTTGTGACTTTGCACTCCTGTAACTGTTTCTCTCCGTTGTGACGTGGACGGCCTCCAGGGCTGTCCTAATCAGATCCAGAGTATTGAAGCGGGAATAGTTTTGGGGAGGTTACTGATAAAAAGAGAAGGATAGAGATCTGACGATTCTTCTTGTTAAACGACTTTCTGTGGTTCCTAATTCTTCTCAGACGGTATCAAGTCCACACCAAAGCAGGAGAATGAACTCACGACGCCTTTTAATCACTTTTGAATGGACAACCGTATTGTTAACTTGCACAGCGTGTACAAGAGGTCTGGTGGTGGAGCCTGTGGCCGGCCGCTTGTGAGAAGATAATTTTGCTGTCTGCTGCTTGCATCTCCACCGCTAATCTGCCAGGGATCAGTTGTGGCTCCCAGTGGAAGCAGCAGCAGCTGCAGGGCTGCTGTCCAACCTGAGTGCCTGGGGTTGGGGTCGGGGTTGGCCCAGGCCGTGGCTTTGGTCCCGGTCCTGCTCCTGGTTCTGGTCGAAGTCACAGCCTTAGCTCTGGTTCTGAGTGTGGTTGTTCCAAAGCCTGCCCACATTGCTGGTTGTATTTCACACTGGATATGAACTTGGGTTGGCTTCCCAGTGACTTATGACATGGAGAAGCACCTGGTGATTGAGAACCCAACTTAATTAATCTTAGTCTTAGTCTTATAGCCTAAATTGTAGGCCTAGTTAATCTTCGTTTTAGTCTTAGTCTCTAAGCCTTAGCCTAATTTTTAGATTTAGCCGTCTTATTCTTATTCTTTAGCCTGTCCTGCTCTTAGCCCTAGTCCTGCTCTTGGTCTTAGTCCTGTCTGTGGTCCTGGAATCACTTAAGACTTTTGAAGTTGATGAAGTGTGTTTGAGGGAGAATCTCTTATCTCAGCGCGGCCTTGAGTGTAGAGTTGGATAATATTATTTTTGAAGTATTTTTTAAATGGAAATATATTGTGTCTGTGTTGGATTGGATGACTTTTAATGTGTAATTGTACCTTTTACTAAACATTTAATTACAAATGAATCACTAAATTGATAACTTCATAATTTTCTCTGTGTTGGATGGGAGGACTTTTATTTTGTAGGTGTACTTTTCAAAGTCCTAAATTGATAAATTGAAGCATCATTTATCCGTCGAATTTGAATGGCAGCCAGTGAGAGATACCGCGATCAAAACCTGCAGATAGGGTGACCAGACGTCCTGAGAAATTCGGGACAGTCCCGAAATCTAAGCGTTTGTCCCGAATCCCGAATCCAGCCCTAATGTCCCGAAAATGATACTCAAGCAGAATACTGAGTAGTTATTTTCCGATAAACATTAAAAACTGTCCATACTCAGTCCGTAGAGAGGTTGAGTCGACTGCATGCAGTCCCCGACGGCAGCCCCCGCAGCCCCCCCCCCCCCCGTCGACAATCGCGCCCCCTCCCTCCCATCGACAATCGCGCCCCCCCCCCCCCCCCCCCCCCACCCCGAACAAAACAAAAAAAACGTCCCGAATTTCAGCCAATCTCATCTGGTCACCCTACCTGCAGATAAGGCCTCAGTCTTAAACCATTGGAGATGTGGCGATGAAAGGGAGGAGAAGTTAGAGGAGACGACCGCCTTTAACAAGAGCCCTGCATACCTGCACAGGCTGACCCCTGACCCCTGACCCCATGCTGAGTCCAACATACAGTTACCGTGTCGTCAGGAGAAGGAACGGCGTCTGCGTGACAGCCGCACCGCACCCAGCAGTTGACACCTGAAGACGTTTTGGTCGCGTACCACATTTGTGGATTGATCGACTGATTAAAGCGCTGTAGAGGAATTAACCTCTCTCTCTCTCTCTCTCTCTCTCTCTCTCTCTCTCTCTCTCTCTCAATCTCTCTCTCAATCTCTCTCTCTCTCTCTCTCTCTCTCTCAATCTCTCTCTCTCTCTTTTAGAACGACCTTCCGGGGGAGCCAGGAGCGAAGGGCGCTAAAGGTCACAGAGGACCTGAGGGGAACTCGGTAAGATCACACGTCTCCACAATGTGTGTGTGTGTGTTTATGTGTGTGGGAGTGAGTGCATGTGTGTGAGTGAGTGCATGTGTGTGTGTGTGTGTGTGCGTGTGTGTGTGTGTTCCAGACGCGGGTCACGGCGCACCTGCAGAGCGGACCTCATGTTTTAAACACAACCTCTATAACACGTTAACAACGACGAGCTGCTGTTCCTCCGCAGCGGGATCAGAGCTCATCGCGCATCGCGCGGCGGCCCGCGCCTCCAGAGACACTTTTATGGCCGCCAACAGCTGGCCTGAAGCCGGGCGCCTAGCGTTGCTTTGTAGACACAGCGTCGTGTGACACGGTTCGGTCGACGCCAATCAAGTTCGTCTCTTAACTTGACCCTTTTCCACAGCGTCTGCTGCATTCCACCTCCTTCCACTCCCCTTCGCTGCCTGCAGTCTCTCTCTCTCTCTCTCTCTCTCTCTCTCTCTCACTCCCATTTGCTTTCCTCTTTCTCACTCATTCTCTTTTTCTCCTCCTCCTCCTCCTCCTCCTCCTCCTCCTCCTCCTCCTCCTCCTCCTCCTCCTCCTCCTCCTCCTCCTCCTCCCCTGACTTGTGGCTCTGCTACATATTTCTGCATCAACATTTTGAATTATGTGTTTGTGCTTTGAAATCCTCCCATCTACAATTAACTGCTGTCTTTTACCCTCTCTCTCTCTCTCTCTCTCTTTCTCTCGCTCTGTGTGCAAAACTAGAGACAGACAAAGTGTGTGTGTGTGTGTGTGTGTGTGTGCGCGCGCGCTCACTCCTGGCGTCATTCTCACCGAGAAAAAAAGCTCTTAAACTGGATTTTGTGCCAGTTAAAACAAAGCAGATGTTATCATTCGTACAGCGGAGCGAGGCATCACAGGGCCTATAGCAGGGGAGCGCTGAAGCTCCTCAGGAAGAATCTCTTACTGTTGCACAAAAAACATCGCAACCAAATGTCGGTTGCCGGCTTGAAGGAGTAACGGTTTTTCTTGGGACATTTTTGTCTTGTTGTGTTGACTTTTGTTTGTTTTCGCAAGTGAAAACAGTCACTCCTTGCTCATCGTGGGTAGATTACTCACACACCAACACAACTCCTCTCTCTGTCTCGTCTCTCTCTCTCTCTCTCTCTCTCTCTCTCTCTCTCTGTCGCTCTGTCTCTGTCTCTCTCTCTCTCTCTCTCTCGATATCTATCTCTTTCTGTCTGTGTTATCCCATTTCTCTTTCTCTCTCTTACCCTATCTCTCTCTCTCTCTCTCTCTCTCTCTCTCTCGCTCTCTCTCTCTCCCTCAGGGACCACCGGGACCTCCTGGACCACCAGGAACTGATGTGAGTGTGTGAGTGTGTG
>JAOPHQ010005698.1:122500-142500 GCA_030340625.1 Merluccius polli
AACAAATAAAACTACAAACTCAACTGCAAAATTGAGGGCAAATGATTGTGTGTGAAGTCGGGGTCTACGTCTGTCTAGAGCGCGGCTCTGGTCTTGGCGACATGAAGGAATCCACTCCAGGGGGTCATTGTCTCGCTTTGAATGTTTGCTTTCGTAAATCCACCACCGATTTAAATCTGACATCCGATTCGATTTAACCCCCCCCCCCCCCCCCCCCCCCCCCCACCCCGCGCTCACCTTGCCTTGACCCGGCCAATAGGAACAGGGATCGACTTAATTTACAAGCGAGTCTAGTGGAAGCAGATGTGTGGAATCAGAGGCCACTCAAGAGGGGCGGGTGTGTTTCCTTCCTCCATGTCGCCAGGACCAGAGCGCCCTCCTCCTCCTCCTCCTCCTCCTCCTCATCGTCATGGTGACGGGTCCTCCTCGCATCAAAGGGTTCCTGATGCGGACCCTCTTAGATCAGAACCAACAGGGGGAAAAAAACAAGATGTGGCATCACACATATAGGCTTACTTACCTAAAAAGAAAACCCCGAAAGAAACCCCCCCCCCCCCCCCCCTAGAAAAGATCGGAAGTTAACGTCTTACATATGTAGAAGTAGGAGGGTGAAGCCGCAGGGCGGGGCCTGCGGAAAGTTCGTACCCAAGTTGCACTTTTGTAGTCTTGGGCTCGCCACCGTGCGCGTATGTGTGTGTGTCTGTGTGTGTCTGTGTGTGTGGTGTGTGTGTGTGTATAGCCTTGAGGGGTATTTTGTTCATTAAACACTTCTCCAGGGGTCAAGGGTCAACAGAAATGGGCAGAGAGAGGCTGTCTTGTGTCATGTGTATGTTAAACACACGTGCATGCTGACACACACACACACACACACACACACAGACTTCATCAGTGAGGTGGTTGAGCGTGTTTAAAAAGAAGCATATGTTGTACACGCTCACACACACATGCACACACACACACACACACACACACACACACAGGCTTTCTTATAGGCGCACACACTAAATCAAAACACATGCACACACACACACACACACATATACATACAGTAAAACATACACACAAGCATGCGCACACTTTTTTTACACACCCACACACACACACACACTTTTCCTGACACAAACACACACACACAGTCACACAGTCACCAAACACAGGCAGAGGCTAACCCCAAACACACCACACACTGTTCAGGTCATGGTTACTGTGTTTTCTATCTTAGCAGAGGCTCCCAGGCGCCTCTGCGTCAGTGTTTTATATTATCTGTGGTGCTATGGGAATCAGACCTGTGTTGTCTAAAAAGAAAAGAAGAAAACACTGTATGTAGAAAATACAGTCGTGCTGTAAGAGGTGCTTCAATAAAGGTGGCCTTTAACCCCAACGTCTCCGCATTTTGTTTCCTGTCTGTCCTGAAACCATTCACATTTACAATTCAGTTCAGTTATAGTCATTTCATCCACAACGACTTACAAAAAAAAATTAGGCTGAGAGCATCATCTCTTAAGAAGAGTCGGGCCAAAAGCTCGGCTCCCTGCAGGCCCGCCTCCAAGCGGGTCGCGCTGACGTCACAGACGGGCGCGGTCGGTCACTCAGTGACGATTCAGCAGCGGCGTGTTTAAAAAAGCCTCCGCTGTCGGACTATACTTGGTCATTAGTTTGAAGAGAGAAGAGCCAGAACAGCCTTAAGAGCCACGACGGTGTATGTGTAGAGGGCGCAGCTTTAATACGTCATCGACTCCAGACAAGCGCATCATCCGTTAAGTGCACTCCTTCAAGCGGGAAGCCCCCGTTGGCTTATTACGCGCCGAGTCGAACCGAGTCAAACCAGGCCAGGCCAGGCCAGGCCAGCAGCACATGTGCATGGGAAAACATGTTTATTGGGGCGGTGCGCAGCCTAAGAATAGAGACTTTTTGGTGTAAACAACAGCATTGTGTTTTCGTTGGCAGGCCGAACGTGAAATAAATTGATGCACGATGCTGTTGTTTACGACAGGCGTCATCAGAAAAAGCTCAGTGGACTCCGGTTGTTAAACCGATGGCACACAATCACCCCCTCACACACACACACAATCACCCCCTCACACACACACACACACACCCCCCCCCACACACACACACACATGGATGGATAAAAGCTTGGCCGCAAAGCACATCCTAGCTACGTTTCGTGGGATAAGCGTATTTTCGTGTCTGATTGAAATTAAAACCAGACGACAATGTGATCCACAACCACGTTGGACGTGCGGTGTCAGACGGTGAAATATAAGCTTTCCTACTATTTCTGGGATGTTTCTCAGTCTGTAATGGAGGAGCTGACGTCATCCGTTACACCACGAGTCACGGTTCTCTCAAACCTGCAAGGAGCTGTGCTGCAGTGGTAGGTGTTTATTTTTTTGGGGGGGGAGGATTTTATGCAAAGCGACAATCTGACGTCATTAATGAGCTGGTAGGGTGTTAATAATAATAATAATAATCATAATAATAAAAATTAATTGCATTTATATAGTGCTTTTCAAGACACCCAAAGAGCTTTAGTGTGTGTGTGTGTGTGGGGGGGGGGGGATATGACACCTCATCCACTACCAGTGTGTGATGCACACCACACACACACTGGCCCTCACAGTGGAGAGGTGAGTCTAGTCAAATATTAGTTTGGTTTTCCACAGTTGTACTTGTAATACTTGTGTTCCTTTACCGTTATCGTAGCTTGACTGGGAAAAATGGATGAAAAATCACTTGATGGAAAAACTCAATAGAGGGGTGACCGACATTGGGGATCGAACCCAGTACCTTTTTCAGCCAGGAGTCGAACACACTATACTATTAGTATTGCTATTTTCTCAATCAAACTCTGATGTGAATCCGTGGTGAAACTATTGTGAGATCCGTGGTCGTAAAGACCCACAAATGCGGAGCGGCCTTGTTATGCGTTTGCTGCTGCGTCCAACTTTTCCATGTGCTTCGAATCAAAAGAGTTATGTCCACTTTACAGCTCAACAAAACTCACAGTTTAGCTGCCAGCCTCTCTCTTTCTCTTTTACTGCTTTCTCTCTTCACTTGAATTTCTTTGTGTGGCGCTGCCTCTGAATTTGAGAGTGATATTTTTTTTGTGAGACAGAGACACAAACAGAGACAGAGAAACAGAGAGAGAGAGAGAGACGGAGACAGACACAGAAAGAGAGAGAGAGAGAGAGAGAGAGAGAGAGAAATAAGATAAAAAGACAAAAGAAAACACACAGAGAAGACAAAGAGACGGAGACACAGACAGAGAGAGAGAGACAGAGAAACAGAGAGAGAGACAGAGACAGAGAGAGACAGAGAGAGAGAGACAGAGAGACAGAGAGAAATAAGATAAGACAAAAAGAAAACACACAGAGAAGACAAAGTAAGGAGTGACAGAGTGGGAGATCAAGAGGACGCCGGCATGCATGCGTCTGCGTCTGTGTCTGTGTGGACCTTATTCCCCGGGACGTTTGTCTTGGCCCCCTCGGCCGTTTTAGTTGGGAGTCCGGTCCGGTTCCTCGGAAGACGAGGCGTGGGAGGGGGCGGGGACCTGGAAGCCACCTTTCACTAGCGCCTCGGACCCCGGGGCCAAAGCCCACAGCCCCGGGTTTTTTTTCCAAAGGGGAAATTCGCAGGGAATGACATAAAAGTTACACATGGGCCGCACAGCACCCCCTGCACATCCACGTGTCTCGGATTACCTCGGGGCGTGTGTGCGCGCGCGCGCGTGTGTGTGTGTGTGTGTGTGTGTGTGTGTGTGTGTGTGTGTGTGTGTGTGTGTGTGTGTGTGTGTGTGTGTGCGCATGCGTGTGTTCGGTTCATGTTCAATCCATCTAAACGACTCCCAGCTGCCTTGTCTGAGCTGAGAGCACATCTGGAGAGAGAGAGAGAGGGGGAGAGAGAGAGAGAGAGAGAGAGAGAGAGAGAGAGAGAGAGGGGAGGATAGCAGAGAAGACAGCAAAGGGAGAGAGAGAGTCAGAGAGACAGAATGTGCAGTTCATCAGAGGCTTACTGTGACGTCTGCCTCTCGGTTTCTCTAATGCAAAACCGTTGAAGCGGAGGCTGAAAATGTTCGCCTCCATCACAGACGCACATCTGGTCGCACTCGCAAATAGGCAGACAAACATACACACACACACACACGTGAATTACACACAAAAACAGGCACTGTTTCCCACGCACACGCGCACGCAAGGCATTACATGCGCAACTCCAATCAAGTACTCGGTAGAAAAAAACTGAACATCACATTTTAAGGACACTCCATCAATTGTGTGCAAACATGTGTGTGTGTGTGTGTGTGTGCGTGCGTGCATGCATGTGCACGTGTGTGTGTGTGTGTGTGTGTGTGTGTGTGTTGCAGTGCGTATAACAAGCCTACTCAACTTTCCCAAGTTTTTGGTGGACCCATTAGACAGAAGTAGTTCGGTTGTTTGTGATTCTGGAACTGATTTCGCTGCAGAACCACACAGCACCCCCCCCCACACACACACACACACACACACACACCCACCCACCCCCCCTACTCACCCCACTCACCCCAACCCTCCCCCCCCACTTCTCCATTCTGGCCAATATGAGAGAAAATGAAGGAAAATCCAGTGGAAAGCGTGGGAGAGCACAAGAGAGAAATAACGAGAGAAAAAAGGAGGGGGGGGGGGGGGGGGGGGGGGGCGGGGGGAGTTTTTCTTATTTGGACAGAAGCCTATGGTCATTCCTCTTCTATGACTCACCCTTTTTAAGAGAGAGAGAAAGATGGAGGGAGAGAGAGAGAGAGAGAGAGAGAGAGAGATGGAGAGATGGAGAGAGAGGAAAAAAACTTTTCCCATCTCTCTCACTCTCTCCCCCTACACGTACGCACGCACGCACACACACACGCGCGCGCGTGCGCAGGCTGGTCCCCCCGCTTCTCTCTCTCTCCCTCTCTCTTCTCTCTCTTTAAGGAAAAACTATTGTGTTGCCAAGAGAAAGCCAGAGGAGTGAGTTACACCGTCCCACCACTGGCTAGTAGTAGCAGACCACCATAGCACCAAGAGGCGCCCGCGACCCGCTGCTTTCTTCTCCATTTCACGCCATGTCGATCGGAAGTCAACGCGCGCTCCTTCCTGCTCCTCTTCCTCCTCTTCCTCATCCTCTTTCTTCTCCTCTTCCTCTTTCTTCTCCTCTTCCTCCTTCCTCCTCCTCTTCCTCCTTCTCTTCTTCTTCCTCTTTCCTTCTCCTCTTCCTCCTCTCCATCACGTCGCGACACATGTTCAACATGTTAAATCCCCAGATGCACGCCGCGCGCCCATGAATGATGGTCCGCGTGTATACAGTGTGTGTGTGTGTGTGTGTGTGTGTGTGTGTGCGCGCGCGCGACGTGTATATGGAAGTGAGGCTTATTTATATTTTGGAGAGACCTCCCAACGCCACGACTGACACTTAAATACACGTGCACGGAGCACGGGCACACGCACACACGATGATACATGGCGAGTCGGTGGTGTTTACACCCGGTGTAAACTGCGTTCAATCCTGCTAATTACACACACACACACACACACACACACACACACACACAAGCAAGGGCCACGGCGCAATTAGTAGCTGCACGTGTGTAGACCTGTGTGTGTGTGTGTGTGTGTGTGTGTGTGTGTGTGTGTGTGTGTGTGTGTGTGCGTGAGACTCGTAGATTGTGAAATCCTTACTGATAGTGGTTTACTGTTGCACTTTCTCCTAACAAATGCACTTATTGTAAGTCGCTTTGGACAAAAGCGTCTGCTTAATGCCCCTAGAGCAAATGTGTGTGTGTGTGTGTGTGTGTGTGTGTGTGTGTGTGTGTGTGTGTGCGCGCGCGCGCGTGTGTTTTCTGTGAGTGTGCTGGCGCGTCTCCGTCTGGCTGCCGCTGTAAAGTAAAAATAAAAATAAAAATAACGTAAAAGTAAAAATAAAGTAAAAGTAAAAGTAAAAAGGTGGGCCCAACAGAAGCAGGGAGTGAAAGGTGACTTTTCAGCACCCGCGCCTGGACGCCACATTTGGGCAGATTAGTGGCGTAATTTCCCAGGAAACCACCAACATGGCGCCATGTCTGTTTGCCCTTATTCACATTTTATGATATTTTCCAAACCGTCGAGAGGCGGTGAAACATGTTTTGCGGGGGCTTTTTTTTTCTCTCCATTAATTCCCAGCACCGCTTATGGATGAGGATGCGGTGCGCGCGCGCAGCGGCAGGTTCCGGTGGACCTACAGCGCCCCCGCGCGGACACCGCCGCGCGCGCGTGTGCGCAGGCGTGCTTGGTGCGTGCGTGCGCGCGGAGAGGAGGAGGAGGAGGAGGAGGAGGAGGAGGCGGGACCCCGCGGAGTGGCTCTGGACGGGAGAGGCGGGCGAGCGGCTCTTCTGCGGAAAGCGCGAGCGCATCCAGGACTTTATACCCCCCGTTTTTTAGGTTTCTACCCCCCCCCCCCCCCTCTTCTTCGTCTTTCTCGTGTTTGTTAACGTGAGTCTCTCTGGTCCCACGGAGATGAGGACGTGATCCCGCGGCGGACTCAGCGAAAGTAGTTGTTCATCGAAAAGTTCGGGAAAGTTGTTCTGGAGGAAGTTTTGGGTGAGTTGGGCTTCTTTTACTATGCACGAAAAAAAAATGCACGAAAAAAAAAATGAATGCACGGATCATATCGCCAGTGTTGGACGGTAAAGTCACGGATCGGTACTTGGTGCCGTCTGTGTGAAGAAATAGTCCTGCGGCAGCACGTGAAATCCGGGGTTGTTTATTGCTATTTATGGTTTTATTGTTATCTCTGGTTTATCGTTATTTCTGGTTTATTATAGCTCATTGTTATCTCATAGTCTCATAGTGAGGCTACTCTGTAGGTCAGGGAAGGGGTTGGAGGAGACGTCTCCCTCCTCACCCTCTGAGCAGCACCCAGCGGACGGGGACCTCCCTGCGGGTCCCCGCGGTGTCCGCCAGAGGGCGCCACAGCGGGGCGGCGCGGCGGCGCAGGCCTTCACCATTGAGGCGACAAGCGGTTAGCCGTGCGCGCGGTTTTTCCTTTTCGATTTAGATATTGTTCACGCAGCTACACTTACAACACACTCGTATGTAGGCCTATTTGTGATTTGTAACGTGTAATTTGGTAGCTAATATGCAACTTAAAAGGACAATTCCCATTTGCTTTTCGATTGCAAGTTACAAATACATGTTTAATAGCCTAGGCCTACAGGTGACACATTTATGTTACCAATCAGACTGCCTCTGATAGAAATACAATATCAGGTTGGCTCTAGCCTCTTCTGTCCCGATGGCCACAGATCCCCTGTGGGCGCAGCTTTACTACTCACTTAGATTGTCCACTAAACGTTATTGGCTTGATATCGATCTTGTAATGAATGTTGTTGAAAGGCAACTTCTGCTATGGCTACTAATGTTCAAGGACATTAAATACATTGCCTTAGAATCGGCCTTCCCAGGTAGGCCTACAGATGAAACCACCAACATGAGATATTGAGACCTTTTTTTTGGATGTCTTGGTTCATAGTGCAGCCTACTGGAAGACACACCTAAAGGAAATGATACCACTGCACAGGAAGTGATGTGATTTACTGCAGATGTGATTTACGTATTAGGCCTATGAATTTCAATATCAGGAAGTTACCATGGTAGCAGACAAGCTGCTCAGGGCTGATAGCGTTCCGGCACCACGCCGGAAGTCCGGCGAAAAAAAAAAAAAATCAGGTTCGCGTTCGCGTGGTCTGACATCGTCCATCGTGATGGCTGACATGATGGCTGGCTACATCACGATGTAGAGCCACCATCGCCCCCCGCTCTTCTATAGTTATTATCTAAAAACTTTGCAGGGATTGCTCTGTAAATAAATCGAATACATCCGTGGTCGCAACAAGCCCTGATTTAACTCATCGCTGCAGAAATACTGACCAATACACCTGGGCAGGTAAACACCTGGGCAGGTAAACACCTGGGCAGGTAGACACCTAGGCAGGTAGACACCTGGGCAGGTAGACACCTGGGCAGGTAAACACCTGGGCAGGTAAACACCTGGGCAGGTAGACACCTGGGCAGGTAGACACCTGGGCAGGTATACACCTGGGCAGGTAAACACCTGGGCAGGTAGACACCTGGGCAGGTAGACACCGCTAGACATGCGGGACTGATACCGGTGATCGCGGCTTTAGTTCGCCGTGTCTGATCTCTGTAATTCGGAGCGTGAATATCTAATATCTTTCTAACTTTGAAAAACACTTTTGTATTTTTTAAGACGATAGTCGCACCTCCCTAGTAACTACGCCGTGAAGGTGAACCCTCCCGGACTCCGCTAATAACATGAACCGCTCCGCCGGAGGAGCCGCACATCCACACGCACCGGACTGCGGTCAAGCCAGCCGTCTCTCGGTTTCGCGTGGTCAAGCCAGCCGCTCCAACATTTCCAAGTGCGCCCTTATTGCCGACTTTATGGCAAATACTTTGAGACAACTGGGAAAGTCAGCGCTAGCTTACTGCAGCGTGTGGAAACTTCCGGTTTTCAAAATAAAACGTGGGTATTAAATGTATTAAACGTTAATTTAAAAAATATGAAGAATGTTAAGATTTAATTTGAAAAAAAGAAGAAACAAAAAGAAATTAAGAGTTGTGTCTCATAAAACAAATATGATCCTGCACTGATTTTGAGCCAATAGGTCACATCACCTGGAAGGAATGCTCATATATTGTTTACATGATGACACGTATTATACATGACATGTATTAGCAGGGATGGATTACTGACCAGGCCTACCAGGCCCAGGGTCACAAGAGCTCTGGTGCTCTACACAAAGCTGCTACTGTAATATAGGCTTATATTTGGTTTGTTCATCTCATGCCTGAATGTTGTCAATTTATTTCCACAAAATTCACCAGAATCTATCATTTAAGGGACTATTTATCCAAATTTTCTTCCAGGGGAGCATACCCCTGGATCCCGCTTGACAATTATGTTGATCAGGGCATATATCTTGGCTTCGCTTACCTCCCAGAAAAAAAAAAGTTCAGGCTCAGGATTTTTTTCTACTATCACCCCTGAGCTGCTGATTATCCTGATAATCTTTACCACTGTAACAAGTGCTGTTATTTATTCATTATCGTTATTTATAGCTTACTTTGAATTACACTCAAGTGACTTTACTGGAATAGAAAAACCCTAAATATTAAGCAATTCTATCATTTTCAATGCTCATATTTTCAATATAATTTCTGTTCTGGAAATCACCTGGGTTACTTGTAGTAACTATGTAAACTTATGGTCCACTTTTTGTTGTCATTACTTGCATTCATCACAGTTTGAATTGAAAGCGATGATTCATGATGACCAAATCTGGACAACATTTGGACATCATGGCATTAGCCTACCTCTGGGGCAGCCATGTTTGGTATCCATTTTAATACATTCAGTGCTTACTAAAATTCAATAGAACCTTAATTTACATTTTATAAACAGAAAGTTTAGTTCTGATTGGCTTGAAGTCGTAAAATGATTTGGGACATGCTGTGTCCCAAATCATTCACTCATTCACTACTCGCTACTCCCTATCTAGGGAGGTCTATGTAGAGGACTATATAGAGCTCACTACTCCCTACTCACTATCTAGGGAGGTCTATGTAGAGGACTATATAGAGCTCACTACTCCCTACTCACTATCTAGGGAGGTCTATGTAGAGGACTATATAGAGCTCACTACTCCCTACTCACTATCTAGGGAGGTCTATGTAGAGGACTATATAGAGCTCACTACTCCCTACTCACTATCTAGGGAAGTCTATGTAGAGGACTATATAGAGCTCACTACTCCCTACTCACTATCTAGGGAGGTCTATGTAGAGGACTATATAGAGCTCACTACTCCCTACTCACTATCTAGGGAGGTCTATGTAGAGGACTATATAGAGCTCACTACTCCCTACTCACTATCTAGGGAGGTCTATGTAGAGGACTATATAGAGCTCACTACTCCCTACTCACTATCTAGGGAAGTCTATGTAGAGGACTATATAGAGCTCACTACTCCCTACTCACTATCTAGGGAGGTCTATGTAGAGGACTATATAGAGCTCACTACTCCCTACTCACTATCTAGGGAGGTCTATGTAGAGGACTATATAGAGCTCACTACTCCCTACTCACTATCTAGGGAGGTCTACTATCTACTAATCTTATCAGCAAAATAAAAAAAACACAATTGGACACTGCTCAGGTCGCCATCATTGCTGTCGCATAATTAAAACGTTCCAGATCAATCAAGTATAATATATATTATATATAATAACATAATTAAAACGGTATTTTTCGCATTTGTATGACGTTGCGCTGCTCTCTCTCCTCCATGGATGTGCTCTCCTCTTCCATCTGCCATTTTTCTTTCAGCGCAATGCATGATGGTATATAGTGCTTGGTTACTTTTCACGATGCATTGTGGGATACGATGAGTCCACTGTATAGGGTATAATAATTCTCACTATACATTCGGACAGCACTACAAAATGGCTAACTCAGTTGTAGTGAGTGATTTCGGAAATGCTAACAATCCCACCAATCTTTAAAGCCTGATAAGCCTGGATGCTAGCCTGTGTTGCTTGGCAACCATTTTGCTGTCGTGAAGAACTATATTGCTTGGCAGAAGGATGATGATTTGTTTTCAATAAATGATGGTCATTTTATGTTGCTGTGTTTATAAAAGCAATGGGCCACTTGAGGCCGTGGTTTACAGTGAAGATAAGGAAGAAATGAGAAGATAATGTGTTTCCTTTGGCTGGAAACAAAGCTGTAGAGATAAACAGATAACTAAACTTACAAAATTAATGTCTTATGGTCAGTGGTCTCACAATCCCACTGCCGTGCAAATATCAGCTTAGCTTAGCTCCCCGGGCATTTCCTGTTGCAGGCTCCTGGGGGACTTCTTTCCTGATCTCTGAAGTATCCAAAAGATCACGAACAAACATCAAATAAACAGTGTGTGTGTGTGTGTGTGTGTGTGTGTGTGTGTGTGTGTGTGTGTGTGTGTGTGCGTGTGTGTGTTTCAGACGGGAGAAGGCGGCGATCATGGGTGTCCAGCAGGTGGTGCTGTTCTGCTTCCTGCTCGGGGCTCTGACCAACGCCCAGCAGGAGTGCGGCAGTGAGTGACCTCACTTCCTCTCACCAACCGATTAGTCCATCATTTCTGCTCTGAGTTAGGAAATTTAAAAAAAGTATCTCATTAAAGGGACTGAATGTCACGTCGTCAGAAGTGCATAGGAATGTGTGTTGCGTGTGCACACAAGATGTTGCAACACAGTGCATCACATCTGGATAATATAGACACACAACTTACACCGGATCCACACCTGAAGTTGATCATCATCGATAACATGTCATAAATATGAAATATTGTTATAGTCTTCATTGGTTCACGTCATGCACTCATAGGCCATGCAGTGAAGTTCCAGACTTTGCCTGCTTTGATGATTTTTTTAGTTAGCAAGATGTCAACTCCTTATCACTCAAGGTTTTTGTCGGAATAATGAATAACGAATAACGATATTTAGGTATAGCCTAATAGGTATAGGTATATTTGGAGCGGACGGATGGTTGTGAATGTATTCACGAATCTATTTATGAATGTATTTTTGAATGTATTTCTGAATGTCATTTTCCAGAGAAACATGAGTGTCCCCTAGACGTGTATTTCACCATTGATACCTCCGAGACCATCGCCCTCCAGGAGTCCCCCCCCGGCGCCCTAGTGAAAAGCATCAAGGTTCCTCACCCCCACTCACATCCTTGTGCACTCTGATACGTTCAAGAGAATGTGTGTTTGATACGGTCATATAATGTGTGTGTGTTTTACTGTAATGTAGGCCAGGAATACAGCACTGTGCTGTATTACATTCAATGGAAGTCAACCAAAACCAACCAACCAAACCCTTCCAACATGTTTTTAATGGCTGAATGTGTGTGTGTGTGTGTGTGTGTGTGTGTGTGTGTGTGTGTGTGTGTGCGTGTATGTGTGTGTGTGTGTGTGTGTTACAGACTTTCACAGAGAAGTTTGTGGAGCGTTTAGAGGATGCTGACTACAAGGGCTTGGTGAAGATGCAGTGGAACGTGGGTGGGCTTCACTTCTCCCAGAAACAGCAGATCAAGGCCATTGGACCCAAGGATGACTTCCTACGGGTAACGCACACACAACACACACATGCACGCATTCATGTAGCACACACACACACACACACACACATGCACGCATTCATGTAGCACACACACACACACACACAAACATGCACACATGCATGCACGCACATACAGTATGCACACACTTGCACACAAACACTTACACACACACTCACGCGCACACACAGACAGACACACACACACACACACAGTTGAACCATTTTAACACATGCATGCATGCACACACAAACACACACACACACACACAGTTGAACATTTTTCTTTTCATTCGAATTTCAAATAGCCACACATATTTCTTCAAAAACAATAGAATCAGCTGAAACCAAATCCTCTCTGGGTCTGTCACACCTCTGTCTCTGTGTGTGTGACCCGGGGTGGGCCGTGTGTGTGTGACCCGGGGTGGGCCGTGTGTGTGTGACCCGGGGTGGGCCGTGTGTGTGTGACCCGGGGTGGGCCGTGTGTGTGTGACCCGGGGTGGGCCGTGTGTGTGTGACCCGGGGTGGGCTGTGTGTGTGTAACCCGGGGTGGGCTGTGTGTGTGTGTGACCCGGGGTGGGCCGCGTGTGTGACCCGGGGTGGGCCGTGTGTGTGTGACCCGGGTGGGCTGTGTGTGACCCGGGGTGGGCCGTGTGTGTGTGACCCGGGGTGGGCCGTGTGTGTGTGACCCGGGTGGGCTGTGTGTGACCCGGGGTGGGCCGTGTGTGTGTGACCCGGGTGGGCTGTGTGTGACCCGGGGTGGGCCGTGTGTGTGTGACCCGGGGTGGGCTGTGTGTGTGTGACCCGGGGTGGGCTGTGTGTGTGTGACCCGGGGTGGGCCGTGTGTGTGTGACCCGGGGTGGGCCGTGTGTGTGTGACCCGGGGTGGGCCGTGTGTGTGTGACCCGGGGTGGGCCATGTGTGTGTGTGACCCGGGGTGGGCCGTGTGTGTGACCCGGGGTGGGCCGTGTGTGTGACCCGGGGTGGGCCGTGTGTGACCCGGGGTGGGCTGTGTGTGTGTGACCCGGGGTGGGCCGTGTGTGTGTGACCCGGGGTGGGCCGTGTGTGTGTGACCCGGGGTGGGCCGTGTGTGTGTGACCCGGGGTGGGCCGTGTGTGTGTGACCCGGGGTGGGCCGTGTGTGTGTGACCCGGGGTGGGCCGTGTGTGTGTGACCCGGGTGGGCTGTGTGTGACCCGGGGTGGGCCGTGTGTGTGTGACCCGGGTGGGCTGTGTGTGTGTGTGACCCGGGGTGGGCCGCGTGTGTGTGACCCGGGGTGGGCCGCGTGTGTGTGACCCGGTTCTGCTCCTCCGTGTCTCCGCAGTGGGTGAGGGACATCGAATACCTGGGCAAGGGTACCTACATCGACTGCGCCCTCACCAACATGACGGCGGAGATGGTGCGCGCGCCCTCCGACCCCCGGGCGCTGCGTTTCGCCGTGGTCATCACCGACGGCCACGTGACCGGGAACCCGTGCGGCGGCATCAAGGTGACGGCGGAGAGGGCGCGCGACGAGGGCATCCGGATGTTCGTGGTGGCGGCGTCCAAGAACGTGGACGAGACGGGCCTGAGGGAGATCGCCAACGCCCCGGCGGCCGTGTACCGGCGGGACTTCATGGCGGTGGACCTGAGCCAGGGCCGGCCCGTCATCCACACCGAGACCATCGACCGCATCGTCGAAACCATGGTAGCCGCCGCCAACCAGAATCCCTACAATCATGCAGAACACAGAACACAACCACATAGGATCACTCCCTAAAAACGTATTGTAGGATCCAATGTGTAGTATCATACGATCGTTCTGTTCTGACAACAAATTAATAACGCGTGGGAACGAGATCCTATTCCGTGGCCACGACTTGTTTAATGCGTGAGAACAAATTGGCCACGAATTAATAATAACGCGTGGCCACAAGAAATGTTAGTCATGTCATCAGTGAGACTGTTGACTTTCTGGCATCAGTAGCTTCAGCTGACATGGACAAGTTTGATCTGATTTTGTTTTCTTTTAATCTGTGGATGAATTATTGTGATATCCTTCAATCATTTGCAGTTAGACATGTGTGAGCAAGAGACTCACTATTCATTTGTGGCCACCTAATAATTATCTCGTTCCCACGCATTAAACAAGTCGTGGCCACAGAATATTTTTTTTTCCACCTATGTCACCAGAGGGGCTCAGTAGAAAGAAGTATTAAGGATAATGAACAATAAAACAAGAGTAAAAACACACATAGCAGTAATAAAAAATCCAATTATTATTTTTATATATTTTATATATTTTATTATTTATATATATATATATATATATATATATATATTATTATTATTATTATTATGTAATTTCTTTTTATTAATTCGTTTTTTAAAATATGAAATACATAAAGTGACTATATTTATGGTATGTATAGTGCTGTAGATATTCAATCATGTTTTGTTTTTTTCTTTTTGCAGATTCACATGGCGTACGTCGATGTGAGTAAGCAAGCGCACACAGCAGCGGAGTCAAAATAGTCAAGTTAAGTCTTGATGAAATCAAAATGGCGTCGCTAATGTTGTGTCTTTCTCCCTCGTGTTTTCTATTAGTGTTACAAAGTCTCCTGTCTGGAGACCCCAGGCCCTTCTGGTCCGAAAGGACACAGGGGACAGAAAGTGAGTGTAACGCACACACACACACACACACACACAGGCACACGCACACACAGACTTAATAAACACTATCACTAATCTCTCTTCACACTTGTCACCTGTGTTTTACCTGTCACCTGTAGGGAGCTAAGGGAGACAACGGAGACCCGGGTCTGAAAGGGAACAGAGGTCGTCCAGGAGACCCCGGTATCGAAGGTCCCATTGGTCAGCCTGGCATCAAAGTGAGTAGAGAGCCCTGCCAATCATCCCATCTCTGATTGCTGATGGGGCCGACTGGTTTAACCCCTTTCTCTCTCTTTCTCTCTCTGTCCCTCCTCTCTACAGGGAGAATTTGGCCTCAAAGGAGAGAAGGTGAGCGCAAGATGAGGTCATACTTGTTGGGGCTAAGGTAGGTTCTGTCTGTTGTTGAACCCTGTTTTCTGATCAATAATCAATGATGCACTTTTTTTGTGTGCTCACAGGGCGAGATTGGGACCGAAGGAAAGAAGGTGGGTTCTTGAGCAAATGTAATTTATTTCTTCTCATTGGACTCTATCATCTAAAACTGCCCGCTATCACTCATTCTGCATTGTGATGGATTGAGTCTGACTCACTGACCTTGTTGACCTCTGACCTTGTGTGACCTTGTTCTCCAGGGCGTTGCAGGTCTCTCAGGACGCAACGGGACAGACGGCCAGAAGGTGAGGATAGATGAACATCTGAAACTACAGTACCTGTGTCTTTAAGACCTTTAAGACCTGTGACTTTAAGACTGAGAGAGGCTCAGAATGTGTCACTCAAACCACTGTACATCCAAAAATGATAGAAATATAAAAGTTAATTATGTCTGAATAAAAATTACAAAAACTACCAACCGTGAGGGGTTTCTATTCTCATAAGTATAAGTAAGATTCAATTAGAACAAGTTACAACAGTAAGACATATTTCAAACATGACTCAATCCTCTGCTGTACTTACCTACCAACCAGTTAAAATAACTCGCCGACAGCGACTCGCCAACTATCTGCCACCGTATCCTCTATTATCTCCTTATATTACCGTATTAAGGTGACTCCAGAAGGCCTTCTCCTCTAACACGTCAGCGCTTGTCTCCTTCTTCCCTGGCAGGGCAAGATCGGACGGATCGGCGCTCCAGGTTGCAAAGGAGACCCAGGCGGCATCGTAAGACATCACCACCAACACGCCAACCTTACAATGGCCACGCGTACAGTTGGGGTGCCATAGAATCCATTCATTGATGTGTGTGTGTGTGTGTGTGTGTGCGTGCGTGTGTGTGTGTGTGTGTGTGTGTGTGTGTGTGTGTGTGTGTGCGTGTTCTGTAGGGTCCCGATGGTCACCCCGGCGACGTGGGTGCAGCTGGTCTTTCCGGTGCCGATGGAGAGAAGGTACCCAACACAAGGGTTCAAAGGTCAAAATCGTTTAGAAAGGCCATCAAGACTATCGGACTGTAAATGAACTGTGTGTGTGTGTGTGCGTGTGTTGCCAGGGAGATGCCGGTCGTCCTGGGAGATCAGGCCCACCTGGAACCGCTGGGAGCACTGGACCAAAGGTATGGTCACAATCCCCGCCCACCCAGGCATGTTTCTGACCAATTAGAAAGGAGAGCACCTATTGAGGAAGTTCCATCCAACGAGATTAGGACGCACATATGAATGGGAGAAAAGGTCAAGGTTCAAAGGTTAAACTGTGATGTCCACTTCCACAGGGAGAGGCAGGAAGTCCTGGCTCGCCCGGTCTGCCCGGACAGAAAGGAAACTCAGTAAGACGTCAACACACACACACACACACAGCAACAACACACACACCCATAGACACACACACAAACACACACACACACACACACAAACACACACATACACACACACCCATAGACAGACACACTCTTAGCAGTTACCCGCCCACTTACCTGTGTGTGTGTGTGTGTGTGTCATTTTCTTCCAGGGAACAGGAGGATCTCCAGGCTCTAAGGGAGAACCGGTAAGGTCATGCCAGATGGACCGACTGATGTGCCTCAGCCAATCACCACACGGCATTCGCGCGCGGTCCCTCTATGTGTTATCTTGTGTCCCTCTTATGTTCTGTGTGTGTGTGTGGTCGCGTTTGTAGGGCAGGAGGGGAGACTTCGGGCTCAAGGGCAGCCAGGGACCGAACGGACCTAATGGGGAGAAGGTGACGACCCAAACGCCCGCGCACGGCGTCCACGCCTCTCCATCACACCTCTTGGGCTAGTCTCGTGTCTCCGGTGTACATCTCCGCCGCAGCGTGTCGTCGTCGTTGTTGTTCTCCACTAGGGGGCGGCGGAGACATGAGCTCAAGACCGATGTGTGACCCCTGGTTGTTTTTTTTCTTTTTGGGTTTTTAGGGTGAAATGGGGCCAGAGGGATTGAGGGGACTTCCTGGTGAAGAAGGATCCAAGGGCTCAAAGGTGAGGTGTCCCTCTTCTGATGCCATGAAGTAAAGTAACACACACACACACACACACACATATTAATGCACACACACACACACACACATGTATAAGTTATTCACCGTGTCGGTTGCTTTTCAGGGTGACAACGGTCTGCCAGGGCCCAGGGGACCGGCAGGAGCACCGGGAGAATCTGGGAAAAACGTAGGTTAAAGGTCGCTAGTGGACACGCATTAAACCCCATGTCATCCCCAAAGAGCCTCCTAGTTGTCCTCCAAATGTGATGTGTGTTACCACGGTAACGCTTGTGTCGTTTGTCCCGACTCCTTCTAGGGCACCCGCGGAGATGGCGGCGATGCCGGCCCCAGAGGAGAGCCTGGCTTACAGGGGCCAAAGGTACACCTGTGTGTGTGTGTGTGTGTGTGTGTGTGTGTGTGTGTCTTTACCTGTGTGTGTGTGTGTGTGTGTATGTGTGTGTATTTAAAAATCTATTTTTTTACTCCCAATTTAGGGTGATGGAGGAAGACCCGGTTTCAGTTACCCAGGACCAAGAGGACCATCGGTAAACACACACACACACACACACACACACAATCCGACCGTCCTCATGAGGACTTTTCTTTTGACTTGTGGGGACTCTTGCTCACCGTTGCGTAGGGAGACAGAGGAGAGAAAGGCAACCGCGGACCCAGGGGCGGCAGGGGAGACTGCGGCCACAAGGGCGAGGCCGGAGGGAAGGGAACCCCAGGAGAGCTGGTGAGTTCGCCCGGACGTTTCCCCGGCGGTTAAGAAAACAAAAGTCCTCCTCAATGTATATCTTTTTTTTTTTTCATGAGTCGACCGTCTTGACTCTCAAGACGCGAGCGCACACACAACAAAAAAAGTACAAAAGAAAGAACAAAATGAGCGAAACCATCTGTGGTACGGCGGCGAAGGGAAACACATGGTGGGAGGCGCTGAACTGTAGTTGTAGTATTGTTTCGAGGTGCGGCGGCGCGTCGTTCTGATGGATTTCTGTGGATTTCTGTGGATTTTAAACAGGGAGATTCAGGACCACAAGGTGAGCCCGGCCAAAGAGGACCGAGAGGAGAGCTTGGACGCGATGTAAGTCTGCCACACACACACACACACACGCACGCACGCAGCTAAACACGCACACATGCAAAATACTAACCCTGTGAACACGCATGGCTGAAGCTGTCGTACATTGACTCCTGTACAGCGACTCATAAGTCCGAATACATCTTAACGTACATTAAAGAAATACGTCTTATTCTCATTAAGAAAATATACAAATAGCTATTTTAGCATGCTATTCTCACCTAAAGAATTCATACATACTCTCAACACAATGAGACAATGAAGATGAATGAATTTAACGAATGAATGAATGACTGAATGAATATATTTACTGTACACACATTCCAGCCGTGTATTTATTTAGGCTTTTCCAACGTTGTCGCGGGATACGACGTTGTATATTATACGTGTTGGGTATTCAACAGTGTCACAGGATATGACATCACATTCTGCCTTCCTCTTCCACAGGGGGACCCCGGCCCCGAGGGAGATCCCGGTCTGACTGTAAGAAACCTCTGCCTCCTTTTTTCACCGGCCGTCAGTCAGTCTGTGGGCCTTATTCACCTGGCGGCTATCTTGGATCTGAACGCTGGCTAGGGTTGCCAACCGTCCCTTGAAAAACGGTATCGTCCCGTATTTAGAAACCAAAGCAGCCGTCCCGTATTGAGCTGGAAAGGGACGCACTTTGTCCCGTATTACTGTGAGAGTCAAAAAAATAGTCAGTAAAATGCCAATGGAAAATGAATAACAGGACGCTTTATGTGAACGTTTACGGTAAACTTGTTTCCAGGCACGGAGACATTGAAAGAGTACAGAGCCCCTCTGGTGACATAGGTGGGAAAAAAATTAAAAATTAATAACGCGTGGGAACGAGATCCTATTCCGTGGCCACGACTTGTTTAATGCGTGGGAACGAATTGGCCACGAATTAATAATAACGCGTGGCCACAAGAAATGTTAGTCATGTCATCAGTGAGACTGTTGACTTTCTGGCATCAGTAGCTTCAGCTGACATGGACAAGTTTGATCTGATTTTGTTTTCTTT
Source organism: Merluccius polli (assembly GCA_030340625.1). NCBI lineage: Eukaryota > Metazoa > Chordata > Actinopteri > Gadiformes > Merlucciidae > Merluccius > Merluccius polli. The sequence goes on from JAOPHQ010005698.1 coordinate 141,850, forward strand.
TAATCTTTGGATGAATTATTGTGATATCCTTCAATCATTTGCAGTTAGACATGTGTGAGCAAGAGACTCACTATTCATTTGTGGCCACCTAATAATCATCTCGTTCCCACGTGTTAAACAAGTCGTGGCCATGGGATAGGATCTCGTTCCCACACGTTATTAATTCGTGGCCACAGAATATGTTTTTTTTCCACCTATGTCACCAGAGGGGCTCCGTAGAAAGAGAGAGTTGCGAACATAGACATATATACGTAGACGCCTCATGACGTGATGGAACGTAACCCAGCGTCGCCGCCATATTGGTTGGGTCTCCTCACTCTAGTCTAGCATAGGAGTCAACGGGAGAGCAAGCTATGCAGTATGTTGTGCAGCTTACGGCGCAGTATTGACACCAGATCGCGTGGGATTACCTTTCACAAGTAAGATTGAACAATAATTCTTATTATTTAAAAAAATATATATATATGTATATACTGTATATACTGTATTAATTCGTCCTGTATCATAAATAAATCTCTGCCGTTTGTAACAAACCAAACCGTGTGAAAATCCGGTAAAAATTCGGGGAGTTCTGCTTATTATTGTAGTTGGGGATACACCTTCCTCCATAGAAATGAATGCACTGGGGGCGCACTGGGGACCCATCCAACA
>JAOPHQ010005698.1:147500-202500 GCA_030340625.1 Merluccius polli
AGGAGGGGGCACGGCCGGGGGGCAAGCCCCTCCCCCGTCGAAGCCTCTGTCTGAAGAAGGAAGCCCCGCCCCCGTGCCGACCTCTCTGGAGGGCGTGGCCAACCTGCTCAGCGGCCTGAGCGAGCATCAGTACGGGGTCGGCGTGGCGACCATGGCCTACACCGCCCAGCGGGCCAAGATGTCGCAGGGAGTGGCCCGGCGGCAGTGGACCGAGCTGTTCATCGAGTCCTTCAAATACGTCTACGGCGACATCCTGGGGGACCCGGAGCGCGCCTTGGGACTCTGCTAAGGCTTGACACGCTCGCCGCGCGCTACCTCGCAAATTAGCCACCTCATAGAGAGAGAAAAAAATACAGAATAAGCTAGCTAGCCATTGCTGCTGCTCATAGCGTAGAGATCGTATATTTTAAACCTTAGCACTTTTTGCTGTTACTGAGCTTGTGGCGGTGTCCGAGTGAGACTCTCACAAGAGTCTCTCGTTGTTGGGGGGGGAAATAAGTTGACCCTGGAGTATATGAAACGCGTTTCTGTGAACGGGGGCCGACGTCCAAAGGTACCAAAGTCCTTTCCTTGTTAGTGAATTGAATTAAAAAATGATCCTATGATACATATCATTCGCTCCGCGTGACGCGGAGCCGCGCTGGAACAGTTGATCTCATCCTCCTGAGATCATTAGTTTAGTTTAGTTTAGCGTCTGTGGAGCCATTCATGAAGTTTTGGGTATCGTGACACTTAGGGAAACTTAAGGGCAACCCACAAAACCAGCCCCGTTTCAACTGTGAACGCCGTTGTGTGTGTGTGTGTTGCCGTTTTTTGCACGTTTCCATGGTTACGCCCATTTCTCCACTCATTTGGTTTTCAACGTGACTCACTTTTTCGCTGTGTGAAACAAGTGGTCAAAGTATGCGGCCAGTATTCAGTGTTTTTTTGTTTTTTTTTACGGATGTTAACGGAAAATACTGACTCATGAACATTATTATCCTTGGGAGTTCCCGGGCATTTGGCGATGAAGAAAATTGTGTGTGTGTGTGTGTGTGTGTGTGTGTGTGGGTCTGTGTGTGTGTGTGTACTGTATATTTGCAGTGCAAATGTAACGGAGCAAAGATGAGCTTCCAAGCTCAGTTAACGGTTAATGCTTTTATGAGTTTTATAACCCTGAAATATGCATGTTTTTTTGCATGTATGCACAGAGCGGGGAGTACCTCCATGTTTTGTGTGTAACCATGACAACCCGCGACATCCTGTATGGCATCCTGTGTCGTGTTAGCTATGTGACTGCAGCTTGCTGATGTTTTTTTAGAAATGTGGAAATGTGTACGGAAAGTCCAATGTGTCAATCTTTAAGATAATAAAGTAGATCTTCGAGCGAATTGAAACGGCCGTTATTCCCATGAAGCCTCGCGGGATCCGTGTGACTGATGGTGTCGATTTCTGAGCTGGCATGTTGTCCTTGTTTAACCCCCCGCTGCCATGAAAGAGAAATCCTTCAAGCCATATGTAGACGCAGCGTAAAAAACACGTCTCACATCTGGGTCTGAACATGTGTGTGCCAGCTGCTGACTTTGATTCCACGCACCGCGGCATTTCACACTGATATGAAACTGCTGTCTGCGTCCGGCCTGTCTGTCTGACCATATGCCTGTGTATCTGTCTGTCTGACCATATGCCTGTGTATCTGTCTGTCTGACTGACCATATGCCTGTCTCTCTGACCTTCTTGGTCTGTCTGACCATCTGTGACCGTCCGCCTGTCTGTGTCTGTCCATCTGACTGTCAGACTAACCTTCTGTGTGCCTAACCTACCTGACCATCTATCTGTCCGTCCATCTGACCGTCTGTCCGATCGCTGGACTTGTCCGTCTGTCCATCTGACCATATGTCCGTCTGTCCGACTGACCATCTGTCTGACCGCCTGTCCGCCCCCCCCCCCCCCCCCCCCCCCCCCCCTCCCCTCGTCCAGAGCCGGCGGTGGCGAGCTGTGTGCAGCGGCCGGTGGACCTGGTCTTCCTGCTGGACGGCTCTGAGCGCATGGGCCTGGAGAACCACCGCCGCGCCAAGGAGTTCGTGGAGAACGTGGCGCGGCGCCTCACGCTGGCCACCGGCCAATCGGACGAGAGGAACGCCCGCGTGGCGCTGCTGCAGTACGGCAGCCAGTCGGAGCAGAATGTGGAGTTCGGACTCACGCACAACCTCACCATCATCTCCGACTCGCTGGCCGCCATGAGCTACATGGACTCCTCCTCCTCGCTGGGCAGCGCCATCATCCACGCCGTGAACAACCTGGTGATGTCACAGGTACGCACGCACACACACACACACACACACAAGAAGACATTCCAACACACACACTCTCACACACACACACACACACACACACACAAGGAAGACACACAGGCAGATGTGCATGGACAAAAACACACACATACACACACAAACAAACTTTGGCAGACACACACACACACACACAAGGGCAGACAGACACATACGGACGCACACGTTGCCCATCGTCCGACAGGGGCGTTGCCACGGTGCCGCCAGTGACCCCAAGCCGTGTGTTTCCCCCCCCCCCCCCCACCCCAACAGGGCAGCCGCCTGGCGCGCCGCAACGCCGAGCTGTCCTTCGTCTTCATCACCGACGGCGTCACGTCCAGCGAGAACCTGGACGAGGGCGTGTCAGCCATGCGCCGCGCCGAGGGCGTGCCCACGGTGATCGCCATGGGCGGCGACACGGACGCCGAGGTGCTGAGGAAGGTGGCGCTCGGCGACCCGTCGGCCATCTTCCGCGGCAGCGACTACACCATGCTGAGCAAGCCGTCCTTCTTCGAGCGCTTCGTCCGCTGGATCTGCTAGTGAGGGAGGAGGACGAGGCGAGGGAGGGAGGGAGGGAGGGAGGGAGGGGGAGGAGGAGGATGAGGAGGAAGAGGAGGAGGAGGAGGAAGGGGTCGCCGGGCGTGGGGTAGGGGCCCACCAACACACACACCATCATAGAATTAGAATCCATAGAGCGTTCAAAAAAACGAAAGACGGACCAACCTTTCCAGTGTCAGGCGGCGGCGTTGGGACCGAGCTGTGCTGTTGTTGATGTTGTTGTTGTTTTTTGGTTTATCCAAGCGTTACTGGATGCAGGGCACTGCAACATTTCTTCTTGTTTTTGTTTTTTTTATCCAATTTAAGTTTTTTTTTTACCCCCCCCCCCCCCCCACACACACACACACACACCTCTCTGGTCCGAACGTTTCACCTGACACACACCTTGGAAATGTTGGTCTCTCCAGAGCGGTTCTATTCATTCTAAATCTATGGGTCTCCGCCTCGGACCAAAGACAGACTTGTTGTTAGAGCTGAGTTGAGGTGTGTCAAATTGTTTGGTGCTTTGACTGTTTTTGGTTTGTATCCCATTTTTTTTTGATAGTGGCAGAGAAGTGTCCTCTGCCATGTCCCATGTGGGCAACATTTACATTAAAGGTGCTACAGTAGAAAGCGGAGCGATGCCATCTTACTGTTTCTGGAAACTTATTTTTTTTGCATCAAGTAGCAGCTCTAGTGTGACCGAGGGACAAGATCACAAACAGTTCATAATTGGCCTATCACAAACACACACACACACACATACACACATTAATACATATGCACACACACACACACACACACACACACACACACATGTACACACACACACACACACATACGTACACACAGGCGCACACACACACACACACAAAAGGAATCTAAACACTTGCAGACGAACAGACAAATGAGAGGTAAATGTTTATACATGAAGTTTAATAAAGCTGATTGTGATGAACCCAAAATGTATTTTTGCGAGTGGGTTTGTGCTTCTGTGTCTTGTTTTCATTAAGGATCTCTTTAAAAAAAAAAAAAATTGTAGTCTTATGCTTTCAATTAAAATGCCATTCTTTAACCACACACGTTTCAAAGACCAAATGTAGACCAAGATGTACTCTACATCTGCCATAAAAAATGTTTTTAACATGCTTTGATGAAAACGTTGTACAGAGAACAAACGATAGGCTATGTGAACCTAATGGGCACCGTATGGGAAAATGTGTAAGCATTACATTATAAGCATGGCATTTTAATAAGAGGTTACAATGAATACAGGCTGTGCTGCTAATACAATGAACGTTCAACAAAAACATCTCTTTAAGAGGATAATGCCATGCAGCCAGTCCTCATGATCATCATCTTCATCACCATAATGTGCCCATATTGCACACGGTACATCTAGCAGGCTGGAGGCGAGGAAGAAGAGACAGGGCAGATCTACACGTTAGTTTGGTGAGTTTGTAAAATAAAAACATTCTTTATTTTAAGTGAATGTAGGCCTATATTATGGGCTCCTTTTTATTTCTCTCCATCTTTCCTTGACCCCTTTCTGGAAGGACGCATACAGTCCTCTCTGGCTCCATGGGGACCCCTGCTGTACAATTAATGTTCATTAATGCTGTAAAAATATTGTAATGTTATATTTCGATACCTGGCTGCACACCTGGTCGTGGATTATCCCTTACATGCCTCTAAATGTCCAGCAGGGGTCCCCATGGAGCCAGAGAGGACCGTTCATAATGCACACCTCTCCAGCCAATCAGAACCGAGTATTCCCCCGGGCCAACACTCGATCCTGATTGGCTGGTCTAACAAACTATGCACTAAATGAAACGTTAATAACTGTCAACTTGGACCGGACGGGACTACGTATAGAAAGCCTCCCCGTTACCATGTCGTTACTAAGATCGTCTCTATTTACTGGAGTAATAAGGTAACGTTGCCATGTCGTTACTAAGATCGTCTCTATTTACTGGAGTAATAAGGTAACGTTGCCATGTCGTTACTAGGGTTGTCTCTATTTAATGGAGTAATAAGGTAACGTTGCCATGTCGTTACTAGGGTTGTCTCTATTTAATGGAGTAATAAGGTAACGTTGCCATGTCGTTACTAAGATCGTCTCTATTTACTGGAGTAATAATGTAACGTTGCCATGTCGTTACTAGGGTTGTCTCTATTTATCGGAGTAAGAAAGGTAACGTTGCCATGTCGTTACTAGGGTCATCTCTGTTTACTGGAGTAATAAGGTAACGGCCATGTCGTTACTAAGATATTCTCTATTTACTGGAGTAATAAGTTGCCATGTCGTTACTAAGATCGTCTCTATTTACTGGAGTAATAAGGTAACGTTGCCATGTCGAACACTAAGGATATTCACTGGAGTAATAAGGTAACTTTGCCATGTCGTTACTAAGTTCGTCTCTAATTACCGGAATAACAAGGTAACGTTGCCATGTCGTTACTAAGGTCGTCTCTTACCGGAGTACTAAGGAACGTCCGCATTCCATATTCTCATGTTAACTGACACTAGGCATTAGTCAGACCCATGTATTATATAGTCAGACCCATGTATTTCTCCTGGCATTTGCCGTTTGTTTCCAGGAACACAACAAGTAGTGCGAGCTAAAAGTTGTACTTTTGAGACAGTATGACCCCAAAATATGAATCAACACCCTAATGTTTGCATTGATGGGTGCGTGTCCATGGTAACAGGGGATAGTCCGCTCCGAGGTGTGCAGCAGGTATCCATAAATAATGCACCTCGCGTCGGGCATTATCCCTTAGATATAACATCATTATCGTTTGTTTAATGACTACGATAATGCCATTTCAGATCAATATACCTATAAACGAATACATAACAGCATGTGAAACACATACCGCAGTGATTTAAGGGGTACCATCGGTTTCCCCTATATCGGATCGACTTTTTTTCTGAACGCAAAAATTCCCACAGAGTTGCCGTAGAAACGCAAACGTCATCATGTGCCAAGAGGTCGATGTGCTGCTGGCGCGAGTCCCCCGTCCGCAACTTCAGCACGTCAGCGCGCATTCAGCCCGGACGTAGGGAGGCTCGCATTTGCTGCAGGTCAGTCAAATAAAATAATAAAGTCATGCGTTTTGTAAATTCAACTTGTGTGCCTGAAATGTCTGCGAGGTGAGGTGAGCAGCCAAACTCCATGTTAATGAAGCCGTCTCTACCGGGTGCGGGCAGCATGGAGGGCGACCCAATCACAGAGCTGTGCACGCCGGCCATGGTGGTGGACGTGGACACCGTGAGGAGGAACGCTCAGAGGATGATCGACCGCTGCCAGGAGCTGGGAGTGCAGCTGAGACCGCATATGAAGACCCATAAAACCCTGTATGATTGTGCAAGCAAGCAAGCACGCACGCACGCGCACAAACACACACACACACACACACACAGTGTTATGCATTGCAAGTTGCAACACTTGATTGTGCAAATCACATATTTCTCTGCAAGCTTGTGCGTATCTGTGCATGCGTGTGCACCCTGGCTTATTTATGAGTGTTATGTGCACGCACATCTGTCTTCACACACATCTATCTTCACACACATCTATCTTCACACACATCTATCTTCACACACATCTATCTTCACACACATCTATCTTCACACACATCTATCTTCACACGCTTGCCTCACCCAATGCCTGAGAAAGGCCAAACTAAATCACGAGGGACCCCAGCCACACAGCACACTCACCTTTCACCCAGCGGTCATCAGTCACGCACTTCACGACTGAAGGACAGTGTTTTACTTGCAGGCCATCAGGCTTACTGAACCGCTGAACTCATGCCTCATACCCACGTCACTTTCAGATGAATGCTCATATGCACTTTATGTCTGCACATCAGTGTCTTTAGTTTAGAATCCGTTATGTTTGCGTACCTGCTGCTTTTCAAGTCCTTACATTGTCTTCATATCCATACAATTGTCTCCATATCCATACGTTGTCTTCTGCTACTCTCATTTTATGGATAATCTTATTTAATATAATTTATCTAATTTTATTTTATTTCCCACTTTACTTTATCTTTAGATACTCTTATTTTATTTTTTACTTTATTTTTTATATGGTATTTTTATGTTTATGTACATTTCATTGCACGTTATGACTAAGGGATGCTAGACATTTGACAATTAATGACTTGAACTTGAACGTGTGTGTGTGTGTGTGTGTGTGTGTGTGTGTGTGTGTGTGTGTGTGTGTGTGTGTGTGTGTGTGTGTGTGTGTGTGTGTGTGTGTGTGTGTGTGTGTGAAGCGAGTGCGGTGACATAATGACTGGGGGGACACGGCGGTGTGTGGTGGTCTCCACCCTGGCTGAAGCCTCCTTCTATGCTGACCACGGCTTCGATGATATCCTCTATGCGTACCCCCTCCCATTTGATAAGGTACCTGCGCTCTGTGTAGTACATTTACAATAAAACTTTATAGTCCATAAAGCTTGACAACAAAGCTCTTCAACTCATCTCATCCTAACAAACTAACATCTTATTTTCATGTTATTATCGTAACATTCATTATTTTTAATGAATAGATTATTAATTAAATTGATTCTTAATTGATAGTGTGTGTGTGTGTGTGTGTGGGTGTGTGTGTGCGCGTGCAGCTGGAGAGCTGTGCGGCCCTGTCAGAGAGGCTCAGTCTGTTCCAGGTTCTGGTGGACCACCCCGAGGCCCTGAAGCTGCTCAGCCAGAGGCCCCTGAGTGCCGGACGCCCCTGGCACGTCTGGCTCAAACTAGACTGTGGAAACGGGAGAGGTGAGCTGATCAACCTTTCAGCTGGTTGGGTGTGTCTATCCAAAGGCAGCTGCAGTACAGCGGGTCTGAAATTCATAGTGATTTGATGATCAACAAGTCTGTGGTACCTCATGATTTATTCATTTGAATTTGAGGAACTTCTGGTGGATGACAATACAGATCAAATGATCCATGATTATAGTATATTAGTAGAGCATAATATTATTTGTTACATTTAAAGCGGGTGTGGGTCATTATCAGCTTATAAACATGAATTGCTATCGTTTAAAATGCATTTAATCTTGTTTACATTTTTTTTTCTATTTTTCTTTTTCTCTTTGATAGCTGGCGTCTTGCATTCTGAACCAGAAGCCCTCCTATTGGCTCAGGCCATCGCTAAGACGGAGGGGGTGGAGCTTACCGGCGTGTACGCGCACTGTGGGAACACTTATCACTGCAAAGGGGTGGACCAAATACAGGCGGTCGCCCAGGAAACGACCACTTTAACTCTACAGTTCATGGAAAAGTAAGGCAAAGACCGAACACACAAATACACATGGCCTAATTAATTAAGTCACGTTTACATTAGAGGCTATAATGATCCAAATCTGGACGGTGACTGTCAACAGTACACATCAAGTGAAATCCAATCTCTACGCAGAAGTATAATTCACTTTTTAGCCTAAGCGACGCATATTATATCCCATTGTCTCATTGCTATCGAGAATGGATTAAACACATCAAAAAAATATACTTGAATCCATGTACTATACTATATATATATATATATATATATATATATATATAAGGTAAGGTAGTTACATCTATGGTAATCTGGGATCCGGCAGTCCGACTATGTTATAGCAGAACTCCTGGAGGGAGACGGCACAGAGACTGGGCCGGAAACCAGAAGGGACGGAGTTACACCTTGTTACCTGTTTTGTTACGGAGATATTCTTCCAAAGAAAACTATTTAGCGCGAGTGCATGAAGCTTTCAGAAGGGGGTTTAATTGGTGTATTTCTAGTGGCCAGTCTACATGGTGTTGATTTGAAACCTTAACAGACACTTTTTTTTTTTTTTTTTACAGTTTATTAGTGCTGGCCTTGGTTGCGTCCGCTGTTAATAGCCAATTACACGCTTACAAGCCCCTGCCTCCGGCGACATGATTGGTCGAAACAAATATAAAGCGAAAGAAAGCGAAACGCCCCGTTCACCCAGATCTGAGCTCGTCTGCTTTCAGACTTTAGATTAATAATCTGAAGTCTTGAGTTGTGAGACTATCTCTGTAGTACATGCATTCAAGTCTGTTTTTTATATACTGAAATCCGTGTGTCCCTTTTCAGACTGAGAGCTGTTGGCATCAACTGCAAGTCCAGCATTGGCTCCACCCCTTCCTGTAGCCATCCAATCAAAGACATGGGCCAGCTCAGTGAGGTGCACCCAGGAAACTATGTGTTCTACGGTACGTTCACTGCTCGACCCGCTAGTGCACTAACCATGTCGGGGATATGCTTTGTAGCGACCCGGGTTCAATTCCCACCTGTGGTCCTATGCTAGATGTTATTCTAGTCCAACCCTCTTTTCCTGTCTCTCTTCACTGTCCTGACCATAAATGCACAAAATATATTTTAAAAAACATTGTTCTATTCATGCCTTCTATCAAAAGCAAATCAACTTCAAACTGACTCATTTGATTTGTCCAATCGCGGGCCTCCAGACGTGCAGCAGTCGCTGATTGGGTCGTGCCGTATGGAGGATGTTGCCGTGCGGGTTTTGACCAGAGTCATCGGACACTGTCCTCACAGGAACCAGCTGCTGGTGGACTGCGGCTGGGCGGCTCTCAGGTAATATCACAATGTTCATTAGTCTGTATGCTAAAGCCTGTATGCTAGGGTTAGGGTTAAATGAGCCGGGAGCGGTCTAAAACCTGAATAGTCTCATAGCTCAAAACCGATACTCTCACATTCTCACAGCGCATTTCACTCACTGATAGCTGATGGATGGTGAGACCATTTCTAACCCATTACATTTACATTTAGGGCATTTACACTCGAATAACAGCTCTTAAATCTTACCGACGGCACCTTTAAGTTTACTTATGTTATTCCTGCTATGTTACAATTCTCTCAATGAGTGTTTCTAATGGAGGAATCAAAGTGTTGGTGCGGCAACAAGTGCTGACGTTCGTTACCCTTGTTATTGATATTGTTATTTTGTTATTTTATTGCTTTTCTTTCTTCTTGTTCTTCCCGTCAACCTTCAGTCAGGATGGAGGAGGGAAGCTGCCCTCTGGATACGCTGTGATTGAGGGACACCCAGACCTCAAGTAATCTAATCTGAAATAAAATGATAATCTCTTTATTAAATAATCTCATCCCTCCACTCAAAACATCTGTCTAAACTACACTCACGATTTTATTCTAATGACATGATGATCTAATGACAATTCTAACATGTAATGAAAATGTGACGGTGATTCTGACGTTGTAACGGAGACGTCTGATCGGTCTTCTGTGCAGGTTGCTGTCCATGACCCAGGAGCACGGTCGAGTGGAGCCAATCACAGGAGAGCTGGACTACCGCAAACACCCCCTGGGCTCCCTGCTCACTCTGGTCCCCCACCACGTCAGTACACACACACACACACACACAGGTTCCCTACCACGTCAGTACACACACACACACACACACACAGGTCCCCTACCACGTCAGTACACACACACACACACACACACACAGGTCCCCTACCACGTCAGTACACACACAAGTCAATAATGAACAACATTCTGTTAGTGTTTCATTGAAGTTCAGTCTAAAGTTCGTCTGATTCTCTCTCTCACTCGCTCTTTCTCCCCCCCCCCCCCCTCTCTATCTGTCTGTCTCTCTCCCTCTGTCAATATTGATACCTGCAGTCTTGTGCAACAGCCATGATGCATAGTGTGTACCACATCCATTCTGGTGGGCGTCTGGTAGGGAAGTGGTTCCCCACCCGCGGATGGTGATTGGCTGTCTTGCTTCAGCTATAACAGACTAACAACCTATTATAGTGGTTACTTACCAACAATATTAAATAATTGTACACACATATAAGAAATGTATAGTAATATAGTTTACTAATTGTTCACTGAAAATAAAATTATATTTTAAAATGTGTATGTATTTACATTTGTTTTTTGAATTAATATACTGTGGTATTAGACAGGGGCGATTCTAGGGTCAGAGCTTTAGGGGTGCTGAGCACCCAATGAGCCCCACTGCCACCACCCACACTTTTTTCACACAAAAACAAAAAATATGTCTATTGAAAAATAACTTAATAACTTTATCATTCACACACACACACACACACAGAGTAATGCTAGGAGTTAGTATATACTATGCCCCCATGAATGTGATGTGATTATTATTGTTGCAAAGCCTGGTTCAGGTTAAATCCTCTGTAAAACATGAATGAATACAGCAAAAGAAAAACATTTAACTTTATTTTATTGTCTGGTTTGATAGTCAGACAACTGAAAAATAACAGATATAAATCTATGAATAAATAACAATTAATTTAAAAAGCCACAGTGAGTGTTTTCACACATACTGGTGGTATACAGTGATGTGTCGTTTCGTTTGTTTTCACTCTGGTCCAAACGCCGCACCACTGGCAGGGCTTCATGTTTCCATGACGACGGACCAGAAAATACGCGCGAATTATGCAAGTTATTTACACAATTTACGTAAATTACGTAAATTGAGTAAATAACTTACGTAATTTGCGTAAATTACGTAAATAACGTAACTTACGCAAATTACGTAAATTATTTACACAATTTACGTAAGTTACGCAATTTGCGTAAGTTACGTTATTTACGTAACTTACGTAAATTACGTAAATAACTTACGTAATTTGCGTAAGTTACGTTATTTACGTAACTTACGTAAATAACGTAACTTACGCAGATTACGTAAGTTATTTACGTAAATTACGTAAATAACTTACGTAATTTGCGTAAATTACGTAACTTACGTAAATTATTTACGTAACTTACGTAATCTGCGTAAGTTACGTTATTTACGTAAATAACGTAACTTACGCAAATTACGTAAGTTATTTACGTAACTGACGTCATGTTGACATGACTCCCGATTGTTAAAATGAGTCTCAAAGTAACGATAAACTTTAACAACAGAGACACACGCACTACACAGGTACTTGTGGCGCTGCTGTTTCTGCTTAATAAATGGACTCCAGTTCGACTGTTGCCGCGCTTAATGGCGCTAACCGGGCTAACAGAGCTAACTGGTAAACGGTGCCTGGACTCCAGCACTCACCGATATGGTATCGGAATCGGAACAACTCTCGGTAAAAGGAAGAAGTGTGAGACAGCTTTGGAGCAACTTACTGAGTTGATTCACAACACTACAACCACAACTAAACAGATCTCACTCTGCGTGAGTCGCGCTGGACGCCGGTCGGGCTGCGGAGCGGTGCAGAGGAGAAGGAGGGGTGAGAAGAGGATGATACCATTTGCTAAGCGGGGATGTTTTCATTTTCGTCCTTAACATATACATTTTAAACCACAAACTACGGAGTATGTTTTGGACATTATTTAACCCTGTCAAAGACAAACACAATTTTTAGAATAACATTTCTTACCCAAGTTTTAGGGGTGCTGAGCCTGTTTTTAGGGGTGCTTCTTCAGCACCCCTAAAAATGGGCTAGCCTCGCCCCTGGTATTAGATTTGACGAATGTCTATGTAGATTATAGCGTGCGTGTGTGTGTGTGTGTGTGTGTGTGTGTGTGTGTGTTTTAATCCACACACTAAATTGAGAAATTATGCAAATATCAATCATAAATATCAAGTGGAGGTGTTTATCGGGTATAAGGTTTTTTCTATACTGTTTATTAAAAAAATACTGTGGGCCGAGACAGCGGATACTGTGTGAGATCACAATGCTTCTGGTTTATTCTTTGGCGCATATTTCAACGGCATCGGCAACAGGTTGCATGCCGGGTGACCAGACGTCCCGGTTTCCGGAGACAGTCCCTGGGCGCGATATCTGTTTCTCAATCTGCGTACTTGTCCGTACTTGTGTTCTTGTGGACTTGTGAAACGTCATCAGTCGCAGCCCAAGTACTGTTCCAATTCAAAGTCCGCATCTAGCCAAGTACAGTCCAAATGCCCGGATGTGTTCTTGCTCCGCCCATTTTATTGAGGATGCATCGGGTGGTGACTTGTGTCAGAGAATGTCTAATAAGGAGAGAAGTTCCACTCTCGGTTTACTTCCGGGTTCTGAACTATTGCAGTTCCCCTCTGGTTCCATGTGAGGGCGCTCACATGGTGAGTGCAGAATGAATGGCGGTCTATGGAGCTATACCCCTCAAACTCCACTTTTCTCAGGATATAATTTTTTGTCTAGTAATTTGAATGTTGCTTTCGAAAGGGGACGCAAAGAAATTACACATTGCTGGGTGTTAGATTTTTTAGAGTCACTTATTTGCTTTAAAAAAGTATTTTAAAATGTCAATGACGTCATACTCATCTTACGACCAGAGATACTGCTTTACAGCAAGCCTCTCCCTTTCCCTCAAGGCATCGATAACACAGCAGTACAAACATAACGATACGCAGATAAAAGTGCCAGCAACCAAAAGAAGTTGCTGTGTTAAAAAAAGAAGAACTTGGGCGAAATTGTCCACCATAACATTGTGGTCCACCTTAACATTCTGGTCCACCTTAACATTCTGGTCCCGCTTCGGATGCCAAGATGCCATCAAGCAGATCTCTGGTCGTAATCAGTCCTTCACTAACCAATCAGCGTTCATTAGCAGAATGCTAGCGTGTTATGGGCAACAACAACTCGTCCTGTAAGAAATCGAAAGGACATAAGTACTCGTTCATTCAACTTTCGATCTATAACCTATGTTGAACTTGTAAGAACTACAATCAAATCGGAGTTTTTTCAATGAGAATCAGGTGAAAGAGACACATTTAGCCGTGTAGCGCCATCTGCTCCCATTCATTCTGCACTCACAGGCGATCGCCCCCAGTGGAGCTCTGGTGGAACTGCAACCAGAATTCGGTACAATGGGACTTAATAGGGAGTGGACAGGCTCTCCGTAGACGGGCTCTGCTTGTGTGGACTTGGGCAGCAAAGTATCCCAGAATGCATTTCGCGCACCAACCAGCTGCTCCTTTCATTCATTAATTCACCGACATCCACACCAACATAAACATCATTTTTCCCGCCACTAGCTTTTTATATGTAGGGCAGGCTACAGATATGTAGGCTACAGAACCATACAAATATTTATACATATTAATATTTTTAAAATGAAAAGAGGCAGGGTTGTATTTTATATCATGTATCGTTTTATTGTAAATATACATTACAGTGAACATAACCGGAGTAGATGTACAGTCAAGACGATCTGAGATGGTGACGTCATCAAGTCCGCTGCTGTTCCAATTGCAAAATTACTGTACTGCGTCCTCCTGTCCTCGGGAGTTTGTACTCCCGAGTCAAACTTACCAAGTCCGAACTACCAAGTACGCAAGTCCGAACTTGGCGTACTTGGTATTGAGAAACGGCCTGTAGAATCCCACTATGGCCACGCCAAGCACCCGCCCCACCCTGCTCCTGATTGGTTGAGCTGTGCTCTCGACTCTAAGATTGTTTACTGCGCCTGCTAACCCTAACCATAACCCTAACCCTAACCATAACCATAACCCTAACCCTAACCCTAACCATAACCCTAACCGTAACTATATCTTCAACACTTGTAAACTGAGCGGTCGTTGAGATTAAACAATCTTCTAGCTTGCTGGGCGCAGTAGAACCAATCAGGATAGAGTCGAGAGCACAGCTCAACCAATCAGGAGCAGGGTGGGGCGGTGCTTGGCGTGGCCATAGTGGGATTCGTAATTTCGCTCCCTGGGCAGTGACCTGTCCCTGGCTACTGCTGTCCCCGGAAATGTCCCTGGTTTTCACTGTGACTGAAAGGTCCGAAATTGTAATAAAGGAAAAAACGAAAATGTTGACCAAAAGACATGTAGCTGCGCACCGCAGCCTACTGCTCTCACACAGCCACAGGCTGCAGCCAGCCAGAGTAGCATGCTAACCCTCTAGCATGCTAGCTGCGCCTGCGCGGTAGAACTATCTTCTTCCCTTCGTAGAGAGCACTGCGGTCAAGCCGTCTCTCGCTTTCGCGTACTTTGAGACAACTGGGAAAGTCAGCGCTAGCGTACTGCAGCGTGTGGAAACTTCCATTTAAAAAAATATGAAGAATATTAAGATTTGATTTAAAAAAATTAAAAAAAGGCAAGAGTTGTGTCTCATAAAACAAGTATGGTCCTGCACTGATTTTGAGCCAATAGGTCACATCACCTGGAAGGAATGCTCATATTTACATGATGAAATGTATTAAGAATTAATAAGAAAAATATGAGAAGTGTTAAAATGCTATAAAAAGAGGTGTGTCTCATACAACAAGTGTGTGTGTCTCTCTCTCTCTCTCTCCCCCTCCCCCTCCTCTCTCTCGTCACTCCGTCGGAGGGCTCGAGGGGTCTCCATGGTTACGCAGTGGGATAGTGCAATACGCAGTTGTAGAAGTATAACCACCGCTTAACACGGAGGACATAAAGGTAGGCTTCCTACTATATCTACACTTTACTATTGTTCTTCATATACCACCTCTATCTCCTAATATTAAAGTACTAACATATTAATTAATATTAATGAACTGAAACGTCCTTCATCCACTGAACAACAAAGATGGCTGACTTTCTCATACGTTTACGACTCGCTTATAACTCTTTTGGAGATTTTAACGCACACACGATAAACATTGAGGAAAGTATTTCATATTTATTTCAATAAAAACAACGCCCTAAACATATCCCAATAGTTCGCCATCTGGTTCCGTTTTTTTTACTTTCACTTTCACTTTCACAGCCTTTTAACACGGAAATAACGGTCGTGTTGAGCAGACTTTCTACTTTTACTGTCTAATATTCTCCATATACTCTCTCTATGTGGACACTTAGAGGCCTTATATTAGCAGACTCCAACATTCAGCTGCTTTCTCTGGTTTTAAACACTAAACGTTGACTGTCTGACTCTTTAACCCTTTGAACTCTTTTACGTCCGTTAGTTTCCAAACTTTTAGAAATGCTGTTGAGTTTCTGTAGAGATGTGACTTCTGTCTTTTGGAGATCCCAGAGCCACATTACATTTATTATAGCGTCCTGTTATTACCAGGAAGCACTTTACTCTACACAGCTGTGTGTGTGTGTGTGTGTGTGTGTGTGTGTGTGTGTGTGTGTGTGTGTGTGTGTGTGTGTGTGTGTGTGTGTGTGTGTGTGTGTGTGTGTGTGTGTGTGTGTGTGCTGATTATGTGTCCCCCCACTATTGTGTTTGTGTCCAGGTGTCCAGTCTGCTATGGATGAGGAGACAGAGGAGGGGGGTCCTCCCTCTAAAACCACTCTGTCTGGGGAACATGGCCGCCACAGCAGAGCTAAGAGGTAAGAAGAGGATCTCTGACTGTCTGTGGCTGTTGTCCACCTCAGAGCTCAGCAGTGATATATCATCACACCATCATGAGTCTGAGTAAAAGCTGTGTGTGTGTTGTGTTGAAGCCCAGAGCAGCAGGAGAGAGCAGACTCCCCTGGACCCAGCTGTGTCTCCTTGAAGAGTGACCACTCTATGTTTCTACCTGATAACTTTAAAGGTGGAAATCAGTCTATTGAGAAGAGGTAAGGATTTATCAGAGATTATAAAAATACAGTATCTATCGAATGTCCATAAATCCTGCTTCTTGTTTTTCTAGAAGAGTCCAGCAGGAGAGAGCAGACTCCCCTGGACCCAGCTGTGTCTCCTTGAAGAGTGACCACTCTATGTTTCTACCTGATAACTTTAAAGATGGAAAACAGTCTATTGAGAAGAGGTAAGGATTTGTAAGAGATGATAAAAATACAATCATCGAATGTCCTATCTCTATACTATCTATCTATGTTATCTATCTGTGTTATACCTGGTCACATATATAAATATATATTATCAATACAAACTAAAATATTGCCGCTTATACAATTGGAGACTTAACATGCCGATCACCGGGCTTTCACCATAAAATAAATAATACACCGATCCCACACAGACACACACCGCTATCACCTCGCTACCCTACCAAACACACACACACACACACACTGCTATCAGCTTGCTACCATAACACACACACACACACACTGCTATCACTTCAAAGCAAAACTCTTCTGTGATCTGTAGCAGACGAAACAATATAGTCTGTCTGGACCCAGTGGTCCTCAGCTCTTGACCCCCTGTCTCTCTTTCTCTTAAGTCCTCCCCAAAACAGTCAGCACACCTTCCACCTCACAGTCACCTCATCACATACGCAGACATTATTGTAATAAATAGACACAAATAGCCTTCTCCAAGAGAAAGTAGTGAATGTACATTAGAGGAAGGGCATGTTTCAATCGATAGCTGGGCTACATGATTATAAGAATACAACAGCCGAGCCTCCACATGTCCAGATGGTTGTCATTGTTTCTCTAGAAGCTCTAGAAGAGTCCAGAGAGCAGACTCTGTACCCAGCCGTGTCTCCATGAAGAGTGGCTGGTGTATAGATAATCGATATATTGGTAATATTTGAGGAGCAATAATCGGAGAGAAAAAAAGATAAAAATTCAATTCATAGTGCAAATCTTTTCCCTGCCTGAATCGTATCCGGCGGACACCACTGCTGCAGAATCACGTTTTTATCAACTCATCTTTTCCTGTTTTTCCATTTTATTTCTACAGTGTTATTTTAATAACACAAAACTACAATAGCATGTCGGATTGCTGCGTGGACGTCAGTGGCTTTCGGATCCACTCATCGGTCCGAGTCCGACTCTGTTACTGCAGAGCTTCAGTGTAACCTACAAGTTTCTAAAGACACACGGCTGCCATAGTATGAGAGTCGGCAGACTTCTAGTTATCACAAAGCTAATAAGGTGGTTTGAACATTGTGCAAAGTTTTGATGAAAATGCACAGCAGGACTAGCGCTATTCACCTGAGGAGAAATCACACAGCCGCTATTGAGGGAGACGGATTATCATAAAAGTAAAAAAACATTGCAACATGTTCTATTCATGTATATTAAATTACCAACCTGTTACTATTAGTAGGTATAGTTTTGTGGTATCTTTTGACCTCATTTAAACATTGAAATAGCTGCGAAATAGCCAAGCTTATTATTAAAACCCTTCTAAAACCTAGATAAATCCTGCTTCTTGTTTTTCTAGAAGAGTCCAGCAGGAGAGAGCAGACTCCCGTGGACCCAGCTGTGTCTCCATGAAGAGTGACCGGTCTATGGAGGATCCTGTTAACTTTAAAGATGGAAAACAGCCTACTCAGAAAAGGTAAGGATTTGTTAGAGATGATGAAATTACAAAAATCGAATGTCCTATCTCTATACTATCTATCTATGTTATACCTGGTCACACAGGTGTTTGAGTAAGAAGAGGAAGGAGCTTCAAACAGATCAGAAAACAGACCAGAACATCAGACTGTACTCAGACGTAACAAGTCTAAACTAAATAGTTCTGGACCTTCAGACACCCCATTAAGCAGTATTTACAAGTGTGTGTGTGTGTGTGTGTGTGTGTGTGTGTGTGTGTGTGTGTGTGTGTGTGTGTGTGTGTGTGTGTGTGTGTGTGTGTGTGTGTGTGTGTGTGTTCTCCACAGACAACACCAGGAGAGGTCAAAGGTTACTAGTGCTCAGTCTGTACAGCAGCATCCAACAGAGCTGATCAAGGTGTGTAAAGGTCCAACAAGACATTTGACTCCAGCTCTACATGAACATTAGAAAGCATCTCTTGTGGTGCTGATGGTCTCCAGGCTTCCCTCTGTAGACCAGCGGGACGTGAATCTAGGACAGATGCTTCTGATGTCCTCAGTGAGTTCAGAGTCAAGTTCTCATTGATGTTTGTTCTGCTCCAGAGGGCTGAGGAGGACGCACACGCTTTTCTAGACAAGGAGCTGAAGAAGCTCTGGAAGGTTCACTTCCCAGATTACCCACAATGCTCAGAGACACAGAGGGAGGAGGACAAGGAGGTGGTGGATGGTGAGGAAGAGGAGCAGAGGAGGCGCGCCATAGAGGGAGTGGTAGACATCACAGTGCTCTGCCTGAAGCAGTTGAAGCAGGAGGTGCTGGCCGACTCTCTGCAGAGCAGTAAGAGACAACGTTTTTTTGAAACAAATCTGCAAAACTCTTATTTTGAAAAAAAAAACAGTAATAGTCTCATATTTTCACAGCTTAAATAAAGCACAGACTAAATGACATAATGGGAGATATGTTTCTATCAAACTTTAGATTAAAAACTATACATCTTTGGATCTGATGGTGATGTTGCTAAAACACTGATCATTTTTTGATTGATTACTCGTTTAGCCAACAGTAAAGCAACGAGTTGGAACCGCTCACATTAACATCCTGACTGATGACTTCTGTTGTTTCTTCATTCAGAACATTTTGCTGTCAAGTGCCAAAATAAACTCAAGTCTCATCTGAAGGAGAAGACCCAGCATGTGTTTGAAGGAGTCCCTAAAGCAGGACAGCCAACACCTCTGAATGAGATCTACACAGAGCTCTTCATCACAGAGGGAGGCAGTGGAGAGGTCAACAAGGAACATGAGGTCAGACTGATTGAAACAGCTTCCAGGAAACCAGCCAAGGAGGAAACACCAATCAAATGTGAAGACATCTTGAAACCCTTACCTGGACAAGATCAATCAATCAGAACAATAATGACAACTGGAGTGGCCGGCATTGGTAAAACCGTCTTAACACACAAGTTCACTCTGGACTGGGCTGAAGGCAAAGCCAACCAAGACATACACTTCATACTTCCCTTCACTTTCAGAGAGCTGAATTTACTGAAAGGGAAAAAGTTTAGCTTGGTGGGACTTCTTCATCACTTCTTTATTGAAACTAAAGAAGCAGGACTCTGCAGATATGACCGGTTCCAAGTTGTCTTCATCTTGGATGGTCTGGATGAGTGTCGACTTCCTCTGGACTTCCAGAACAACCGGATCTGGACTGATGTCACAGCGCCGACCTCGGTCGACGTGCTGCTGACAAACCTCATCAGGGGCGACCTGCTTCCCTCCGCCCGCATCTGGATAACCACACGCCCTGCGGCAGCCAATCAGATCCCTGCTGAGTGTGTTGGCATGGTGACAGAGGTGAGAGGCTTCACCGACCCACAGAAGGAGGAGTACTTCAGGAAGAGATTCAGAGAGGAGACGCTGGCCAGCAAAATCGTCTCCCACGTCAAGACATCTCGAAGCCTCCACATCATGTGTCACATCCCAGTCTTCTGTTGGATCTCTGCTACAGTTATGGAGGACTTCTTCACAACATCCCAGGAAGGAGAAGAGATGCCCAACACTTTGACTCAGATGTACATCCACTTCCTGAGGGTTCAGTCCATACAGGGGGACAGGAAGTATCATGGGAGAGCTGAAACAGATCCACACTGGAGTTCAGAGAGCAAGAAGATCATTGTTTCTCTGGGAAAACTGGCTTTTAACCAGCTGGAGAAAGGCAACCTGATCTTCTACGAGGTAGACCTGGCAGAGTGTGGCATCGATATCAGAGACGCCTCAGTGTACTCAGGAGTGTTCACCCAGATCTTTAAAGAGGAGTGTGGGCTGTACCAGGACAAGGTCTTCTGCTTTGTCCATCTGAGCTTTCAGGAGTTTCTGGCTGCCCTTTATGTCTTTCTGTCATTCAGAAACACTGGTGTCAATCTGCTCTCAGAAAAACAACCAAACTCCAGGGAAGATGAACTCCTCCTCTACCAGAGTGCTGTGGACAAGGCCTTACTGAGTGAGAACGGACACCTGGACTTGTTCCTCCGCTTCCTCCTGGGCCTCTCTCTGGAGACCAATCAGATTCCCCTACGAGGTCTGCTGGGACAGGCAGGCAGTAGCTCACAGACCAGTCAGAATACAGTCAGCTACATCAAGAAGAAGATAGGTGAAGATATCTCTCCTGAGAGAAGCATCAATCTGTTCCACTGTCTGAATGAGCTGAAGGACCGTTCTCTAGTGGAGGAGATCCAACAGTACCTGACATCAGGACTTCTCTCCATAAAATCTCTCTCCCCTGCTCAGTGGTCAGCTCTGGTCTTCATCTTACTGTCATCAGAAGAGGAGCTGGACGTGTTTGACCTGAAGAAATACTCTGCTTCAGAGGAGGCTCTTCTGAGGCTGCTGCCAGTGGTCAACGCCTCCAAAACATCTCTGTAGGTGCACTAATAGCAATAATTAACTATCTTCTGTTTTGTATTTGAAAGCCAAATCCATGACATGGTGTGTTCAATAAGATTACATTAAATAACACAGTTTACTGGACATTACAGGGTCTACATGTAGGAGTTGATTTAAATGAATGAAGAAGTGAGAATTTATGTTAATTATTTAGCTTTGCTTTATACAAATGTATATGTTGAAAATTTGAAAAGTGTAGGAATCTAACATGTTTGTATCTATGTTCAATAAAGGCTGAATGGCTGTAATCTGTCAGAGAGATGCTGTGAAGCTCTGGCCTCAGTTCTCAGCTCCAACTCCTCTAGTCTGAGAGAGCTGGACCTGAGTACCAATGATCTGCAGGATTCAGGAGTGAAGCTGCTCTCTGATGGACTGGGGAGTCCAGACTGTACACTGGAGACTCTCAGGTCAGTTTCACTCAATGTGCTAAATGTAATACCTACATGTGTGCTTCAGTATTAATTCATGGTATACACATATTTCTATGAAGACTGTTCTTAAATATTGTGTTTTACAATGTGTTTTTAAAGTGATTAGAAGCAAAACTATTTCCAGTTTTGCATGATTTTTAAAACATTTCTGTAATTTCTGTGAAACCTATAATAATTTATATTTGTATCTTTTGATTATGAAAGGCTGAATGGCTGTAATCTGTCAGAGAGATGCTGTGAAGCTCTGGCCTCAGTTCTCAGCTCCAAGTCCTCTAGTCTGAGAGAGCTGGACCTGAGTACCAATGACCTGCAGGATTCAGGAGTGAAGCTGCTCTCTGCTGGACTGGGGAGTCCACACTGTAGACTGGAGACTCTCAGGTCAGTTTCACTCAATGTGCAAACAGTCCCACCACAAGGCTCCTCATCAGAAGACATTCAACAAATTTACATCCAATAAAGTTAGAAGTGTGTGTGTGTGTGTGTGTGTGTGTGTGTGTGTGTGTGTGTGTGTGTGTGTGTGTGTGTGTGTGTGTGTGTGTGTGTGTGTGTGTGTGTGTGTGTGTGTGTAGGTTGTCTGGCTGCATGGTCACACAGGAAGGCTGTACTTCTCTGGCCTCAGCTCTGAGCTCCAACCCCTCCCATCTGAGAGAGCTGGACCTGAGCTACAATCACCCTGCAGGAGACTCAGGAGTTACGCTGCTCTCTGCTGGACTGGAGGATCCACGCTGGAGACTGGACACTCTCAGGTATGGAGAGGACAGCTCACCACTCAGTGACAATGTCTCCTACAAGGATTCAACCGCCTGCTAGATGAAGCGGTTTCAAAACGCAGCTGTAACTCATGTTGTGTAGAAAGTGATGATCCAGCAGATTATGAAGGTGAATGTTTCCATGTTTAAAGCCAACATGCTGCTCTCACTGTGTTTCCCCCCCAGTGTGGAGCACGGTGGAGAGTGGAGGCTGAAACCAGCTCTAAAGAAGTGTAAGTGTCTGCTTAGTTTGATTCACCACAACACACACTAACTATTTAGATGGAAAGTTCACTGATGAAGAGTCATTTATTTTGATGACGAATTATTTCATTTGATGAAGAATCATTTCTTTTAGGACACTTCTTGTCAACAAAGTATTTGATTTAAGTAATGATCATGGGCATTAACCAAACGTCTTCAGAGAGACAGTGGGTGGACATGATTCTTAGAGGGACACTTTCACATCGTGGGCAGTAACAAGAAGGGAGACAAAAGGTGAGGGGAGTGACCTGGCCAAGGCCAAGGCCAGGTTCATTTGCATTACACTATGGGGGGAAGTGGACATGTCTGCAAGGACGCAAGACAACTAAACAAATCTAGGGGTGACCCTGAATAGTCGAATATTCGACAATTCGATCTAAGGAGCCTGATGGTGTTAAGTTAAATTCTTAGTCGGGGACACCCCTAAAATCTACACAAGAAAGAAGTGAGGAGATGCATGGCCTCAGTACCAGACTTCATGGCTACAGTGGCGATGCGAATGCTAACTAACTTAACACCTTTTAATTGAAGAGAGGAAGGGAGCTATTTATAGACTAGACTTTATGCAAAGACTTAATTCATGCAAAGACTTTAATTAAGTATATATTATAGAAGCTCATATATTTTTTGTGGTGTATAGTTCATATATTCCACCACATCCATCCACACAGCAGTAGGTGACGTCCGTTCATTCAAATCCTACTGGGAATGAAGACATCATGTATCTTATAATAATATTGTTAACAATCACAATGAATCCTCCTTGTATAAACTCTGTAGTCTTAAAGTGTTTTCTGAGCCAGTAAAGGGCGAGCTCCAACGCAGCGTATCAAGTGACTCACAGTTTTGTGGTTTCAACGTAGAGGCGTAGATGATGGAGATGAGGAGATGTGTGTGTGTTAGGACTGAGTTGAAAACCTGCTCTCCACTCAAATGAAACACACACAGACATTTTCCATACTGGAATGGAAATGAAATCAAACGGCCCTTTACTGTGAGTGCTTCTAGATATCAGATACTAGTAAGGCAAGATACCGCATGGAGACGGTTGAATATCTCAATCCTTCTGGCGTTGTTTCTTCACCAGCGCTGCAGCTGTCGCTTCATTAGCCTGACCTGCACTCGGTCTCACCTCCACTAGTGTCATTAAAAATAACTCAATCCAATAGGTAATATTGTTATTATGAGGATTACATATTATTTGTTATTATATGAGTGATTATATTTGGTATTATTACTATTATTATTATTGTTATTATTTGTAGTAGTAGTAGTAGTAGTAGTAGTATATTTGACAAGAACATAATTATGCTATTACTAACATTATTAATCATAGTAATTATATGTGTATTTTATATTCAGAACATGATAAAATAATATTATTGTTGCTATTATTATTGTTTACGATTTAATGCATGTTATTATATTAGACATAACAACATTATAATTATAATAACATGATTAATGATACATGAATTTCATATTAGATTTGAACTACAATACTATTATTTCTATTCGGGGTGATGCTGTTTTTGATAATAATTATAATTATAATAATGATAACGAGAAAACCTTCAATTCCTGAAGAAATTGTACTTGCAATGCCATTATATGCTTTTGTGTGCATATATACGTATGTGTTATGTGTACTTATGTGTACATATATTTCTGTATGTTTGTATGGATGTGAGTATTTGATGTATGTTTATGATGAATACATAAGTTTAGGTACATTTATGTATTTATATTTATGTGTAATTACGCTAAACATATGTGTACGTATGTTCCGCTGTGTACATATATATACGCATGTATATATGTACTTATGTATATGTATGTGTACTTAAGTATACGTATGTTTACGTATGTGTCTACATATGTGTACGTATGTTCCGCTGTGTACATATACTGTATGTACGCATGTATGTGTATGCATATGTATATGTATGTGTACTTAAGTATACATATGTTTACATATGTGTATGTTAATTTCCAGCCTGTATGTGTATTTATGTATGTGTACATGTACATGTATGTACAGTATGTATGAACCAGTTCTATGGTATTAACACTTCATTTCCAGCCTGTATGTGTACGTATGTATGTGTACATGTACATGTATGTACAGTATGTATGAACCAGCTCTTTGGTACTAACACTTCATTTCCAGCCTGTATGTGAGCTCAGTTTGTTCAGTTGATTACAATGTATATGTATTGGAACCTTTAAAAGTTTACTAACTTGAAAACAATGCAAAGTATTGCTTCGATATTTCATATGAGTAATCAGCTCATCATCCTGAACATTTTGATGTATAATATGTGTAGATAGTGTAAATATTGTGGGTGTAGATGCAGTTTATATATTTTTCTAGGTTTCAATGTTTTGACTAAGACAGCCACCCACACACACATGGGATTTGAATTAACTTTAACTTTAACTTTCATAATCTTAAAAACTATAAATACTATTGCTTATAAAAGTCACAGCACACTATTCCACTATAGTACCTATCATAGGATATATTTTTATCATTCTATTATAATAGAATATTATAATTTGTGTAAATGATGATGATGATGATGATGATGATGATGATGATGATGATGATGATGATGATGATGATGATGATGATGATTGGGTCGGTGTATAAACAGTCAAACCGGTTCGACATGAAGCCAAACACCGGACCGGACCAGTATACTGGATGAGACCACTAGGTGTCCCGACCCATCAAACCGGTTTAGGCTGGTGCACCGGACCGGACCGGAAAACCGGGAATGGACCCGACCTTCAGCCCCTAATCATGTCTTGTTCTCCCGTCAGATGCCTGTGGACTCACACTGGACCCAAACACAGCCTGGAGATATCTCTATCTGTCTGAGGACCTCAGGGAGGTGAAGTGGGCTGAATGGGATCAGTCTTATCCTGACCACCCAGAGAGATTTGACTCCTGGCCCCAGGTGTTGTGTAGAGAGGGTCTGACTGGCCGCTGTTACTGGGAGGTGGAGAGGAGAGGAGGTGTTGCTATAGGAGTGACATACAGAGGAATCACAAGGAGAGGAGGGGGTGATGACAGCAGGCTTGGAGGGAACAAGAAGTCCTGGAGACTTTATTGTCATGGTGATGGTAGTTACTCTGTCTGTTACAACGGTAGTAAAACAGTCATCCGTCCCCCCCCCCCTGTCTCCACCAGAGTAGGAGTGTATCTGGACCGGCCTGCTGGCTCTCTGTCCTTCTACAGAGTGTCCCCAGGTGTAGGAGGGTCCTCAGACACACTGACACTCATCCACACCTTCCAGACCACATTCACCCAGGAGGTCCTCCTCCCTGGGTTTGGGTTATGGTCTGATTTGGGGCCTGGGTTGTTCAGTTTACAATTTAAACGTTTTGTGTTGTTTACATTTGGTTCTGTTCCCTCAGTGTCTCTGTGTGGGTTGTAGTTTATGATCATCATCATCTCACCGCCAAACATCACGAGCAAAGATTATGCAGGTAATATTTGTGACATGAATAAAGGGTACATATTGACATTGAGCCTGTTGTTGTCATGGTAATGTAGTACTGTAGTAAAAGACAGGTCAGTACATGACCAATGGTTTACTATGATGTGTTTTAAGCTTTGGTAAACCAGCCAAAAATGATCCAAAGTAGGAATAGAGAATCGATCTTGTATTCATTACCTATTGTTTATGATCGGTTCTTTATTGTATTGAATACCTATTGTTTATGATCAGTACTTTATTGTATTGATTACCTATTGTTTATGATCGGTACTTTATTGTATTGAATACCTATTGTTTATGATCAGTACTTTATTGTATTGATTACCTATTGTTTATGATCGGTACTTTATTGTATTGATTACCTATTGTTTATGATCGGTACTTTATTGTATTGATTACCCCCGCGTGGCAGGTCGCATCTCAGCCTATCAGAGAAATGAATATTCATCAGCAAGCTACAACCTTTGCCTTTATCAAATCTATTGATATATTTTTAACCATGAAAGGAAGTGATTTTAAGATCTTCCATAGGTTAACTAAGCAGCTTTCACAAAGATTGAATTTCTAATTTGAAATGTATTTTAAATATTGATTGATGTTGAATCTAAAAACAAAATGTACTACAATATGTTTGATATTTTGGACAATGTTTTTGTCCGCCTAACATGGAACCTGATTTAAAGCAGATTAATATTATATTCATAAATGTGGGCTATGGGAAAAGCTAATGGTGTTCATGTTGTGAAGGACTTCAAACTGAATATTGATTCCTTGTGTTGGGAACAGCAGCAGAACGTGTCCAGTTATTAAAGATATGTGCACACCTGTTGAGGATTTGTAATGTCTGCTACTTTTATTATTTTACTCCTGTTTATTGTGTACATGTAAGGGACTATTGTCTGTTGTATTGGTTCATAAAGCATAATGGTAATAAACAAGTCAATGGATCCAACTGGATGTTGTCGTGTGTTGGATGGTCCTTCCCGTTGGTTCAGTGTAAATCCTCCAGGCTGAGCAGATGTTTCTCCACAGCTCAGCTCTCTGTTGGTTCTCCTAGCAGCACACCTGGATGTCCTTCCAGCCCCTTGGATCCCAGCAGGTCTCTATGGTCTCCTGCCCCCTGACGTCGGCCCGGTCTGCAGTCCCTCCCGCTGGCTCTTCCTGGACTCACTGGTGGCTCGGGGGACCGTGAGCTCAGTCCTCTGGAGACATGTCCTCCAACACCTCACTACACACACAATCTCCATTATTCACTTCATGTTGTCCTGTGATAGTAGAATTATAGTGAACAATGGAATATGTTTAATTATTATTAATAAAGTACCTATAATATAATGGTCGTGGTGATAACAGGATGCACTCATGAAAAATTGTGTGTGTGTGTGTGTGTGTATGGGGGGTGAGATATGGGGGGTGAGAAGGGTCACGGGGGACTAGACACACGTACGTACGTTCGTGTGACTATTTAGTACTAATCAGCCATGCAGACCGTTTGTGCGGTTTTCTGTTATCTGTTTTCGTCATTTTGTTTGATCTGTGTTTGTCATTTAGCCTATGAATAGGCCCATTATTATCCTAGTTTCATTGATTGATTACCTGGAAAGGTCCATCTAGTCCATTTAAGGCTACATAAATGACGAACACAGATCAAACAAAATGACGAAAACAGATGATGATGATGACATGGCTGATTTGTACTAAATATTCACACGACCATACGTACGTGTGGCTACAGGTAGCCTACCTACAGGTAGCCCACCTACAGGTAGCCCGCCTACGGGTAGCCCACCTACAGGTCGCCTACCTACGGGTAGCCCACCTACATGTAGCCTACCTACGGGTAGCCCACCTACAGGTAGCCCGCCTACGGGTAGCCCACCTACAGGTCGCCTACCTACGGGTAGCCCACCTACAGGTAGCCCGCCTACGGGTAGCCCACCTACAGGTCGCCTACCTACGGGTAGCCCACCTACATGTAGCCTACCTACGGGTAGCCTACCTACAGGTAGCCCGCCTACGGGTAGCCCACCTACAGGTCGCCTACCTACGGGTAGCCCACCTACAGGTCGCCTACCTACGGGTAGTCTACCTACGGGTAGCCCACCTACAGGTAGCCCACCTACGGGTGGCCTACCTACGGGTAGCCCGCCTACGGGTGGCCTACCTACGGGTAGTCTACCTACGGGTAGCCCACCTACGGGTGGCCTACCTACGGGTAGTCTACCTATGGGTAGCCCACCTACGGGTGGCCTACCTACGGGTAGTCTACCTACGGGTAGCCCACCTACGGGTGGCCTGCCTACGGGTCACCTGCCTACGGGTAGTCTACCTACAGGTAGCCCACCTACGGGTGGCCTACCTACGGGTAGTCTACCTACGGGTAGCCCGCCTACGGGTGGCCTACCTACGGGTAGTCTACCTACGGGTAGCCCACCTACGGGTGGCCTACCTACGGGTAGTCTACCTACGGGTAGCCCACCTACGGGTGGCCTGCCTACGGGTCACCTGCCTACGGGTAGCCCACCTACAGGTCGCCTACCTACGGGTAGTCTACCTACGGGTAGCCCACCTACAGGTAGCCCACCTACGGGTGGCCTACCTACGGGTAGTCTACCTACGGGTAGCCCGCCTACGGGTGGCCTACCTACGGGTAGTCTACCTACGGGTAGCCCACCTACGGGTGGCCTACCTACGGGTAGTCTACCTACGGGTAGTCTACCTACGGGTAGCCCACCTACGGGTGGCCTACCTACGGGTAGTCTACCTACGGGTAGCCCACCTACGGGTGGCCTACCTACGGGTAGTCTACCTACGGGTAGCCCACCTACGGGTGGCCTGCCTACGGGTCACCTGCCTACGGGTAGTCTACCTACAGGTAGCCCACCTACGGGTGGCCTACCTACGGGTAGTCTACCTACGGGTAGCCCGCCTACGGGTGGCCTACCTACGGGTAGTCTACCTACGGGTAGCCCACCTACAGGTAGCCCGCCTACGGGTAGCCCACCTACAGGTCGCCTACCTATGGGTAGTCTACCTACGGGTAGCCCACCTACAGGTAGCCCACCTACGGGTGGCCTACCTACGGGTAGTCTACCTACGGGTAGCCCACCTACAGGTAGCCCACCTACGGGTGGCCTACCTACGGGTAGTCTACCTACGGGTAGCCCGCCTACGGGTGGCCTACCTACGGGTAGTCTACCTACGGGTAGCCCACCTACGGGTGGCCTGCCTACGGGTCACCTGCCTACGGGTAGTCTACCTACAGGTAGCCCACCTACGGGTGGCCTACCTACGGGTAGTCTACCTACGGGTAGCCCGCCTACGGGTGGCCTACCTACGGGTAGTCTACCTACGGGTAGCCCACCTACAGGTAGCCCGCCTACGGGTAGCCCACCTACAGGTCGCCTACCTATGGGTAGTCTACCTACGGGTAGCCCACCTACAGGTAGCCCACCTACGGGTGGCCTACCTACGGGTAGTCTACCTACGGGTAGCCCGCCTACGGGTGGCCTACCTACGGGTAGTCTACCTACGGGTAGCCCACCTACGGGTGGCCTACCTACGGGTAGTCTACCTACGGGTAGTCTACCTACGGGTAGCCCACCTACGGGTGGCCCACCTACAGGTAGCCCACCTACGGGTCACCTGCCTACGGGTAGTCTACCTACGGGTAGCCCACCTACGGGTGGCCTACCTACGGGTAGTCTATCTACGGGTAGCCCGCCTACGGGTGGCCTACCTACGGGTAGTCTACCTACGGGTAGCCCACCTACGGGTGGCCTACCTACGGGTAGTCTACCTACGGGTAGCCCACCTACGGGTGGCCTGCCTACGGGTCACCTGCCTACGGGTAGCCCACCTACAGGTCGCCTACCTACGGGTAGTCTACCTACGGGTAGCCCACCTACAGGTAGCCCACCTACGGGTGGCCTACCTACGGGTAGTCTACCTACGGGTAGCCCGCCTACGGGTGGCCTACCTACGGGTAGTCTACCTACGGGTAGCCCACCTACGGGTGGCCTACCTACGGGTAGTCTACCTACGGGTAGTCTACCTACGGGTAGCCCACCTACGGGTGGCCTACCTACGGGTAGTCTACCTACGGGTAGCCCACCTACGGGTGGCCTACCTACGGGTAGTCTACCTACGGGTAGCCCACCTACGGGTGGCCTGCCTACGGGTCACCTGCCTACGGGTAGTCTACCTACAGGTAGCCCACCTACGGGTGGCCTACCTACGGGTAGTCTACCTACGGGTAGCCCGCCTACGGGTGGCCTACCTACGGGTAGTCTACCTACGGGTAGCCCACCTACAGGTCGCCTACCTATGGGTAGTCTACCTACGGGTAGCCCACCTACAGGTAGCCCACCTACGGGTGGCCTACCTACGGGTAGTCTACCTACGGGTAGCCCACCTACAGGTAGCCCACCTACGGGTGGCCTACCTACGGGTAGTCTACCTACGGGTAGCCCGCCTACGGGTGGCCTACCTACGGGTAGTCTACCTACGGGTAGCCCACCTACGGGTGGCCTGCCTACGGGTCACCTGCCTACGGGTAGTCTACCTACAGGTAGCCCACCTACGGGTGGCCTACCTACGGGTAGTCTACCTACGGGTAGCCCGCCTACGGGTGGCCTACCTACGGGTAGTCTACCTACGGGTAGCCCACCTACAGGTAGCCCGCCTACGGGTAGCCCACCTACAGGTCGCCTACCTATGGGTAGTCTACCTACGGGTAGCCCACCTACAGGTAGCCCACCTACGGGTGGCCTACCTACGGGTAGTCTACCTACGGGTAGCCCGCCTACGGGTGGCCTACCTACGGGTAGTCTACCTACGGGTAGCCCACCTACGGGTGGCCTACCTACGGGTAGTCTACCTACGGGTAGTCTACCTACGGGTAGCCCACCTACGGGTGGTCTACCTACAGGTAGCCCACCTACGGGTCACCTGCCTACGGGTAGTCTACCTACGGGTAGCCCACCTACGGGTGGCCTACCTACGGGTAGTCTATCTACGGGTAGCCCACCTACGGGTGGCCTACCTACGGGTAGTCTACCTACGGGTAGTCTACCTATGGGTAGCCCACCTACGGGTGGCCTGCCTACGGGTCACCTGCCTACGGGTAGTCTACCTACAGGTAGCCCACCTACGGGTCACCTGCCTACGGGTAGTCTACCTACGGGTAGCCCACCTACGGGTGGCCTACCTACGGGTAGTCTACCTACGGGTAGCCTACCTACGGGTAGCCCACCTACGGGTGGCCTACCTACGGGTAGTCTACCTACGGGTAGTCTACCTACGGGTAGCCCACCTACGGGTGGCCTGCCTACGGGTCACCTGCCTACGGGTAGTCTACCTACGGGTAGCCCACCTACGGGTGGCCTACCTACGGGTAGTCTACCTACGGGTAGTCTACCTACGGGTAGCCCACCTACGGGTGGCCTACCTACGGGTAGTCTACCTACGGGTAGTCTACCTACGGGTAGCCCACCTACGGGTGGCCTGCCTACGGGTCACCTGCCTACGGGTCACCTGCCTACGGGTAGTCTACCTACGGGTAGCCCACCTACGGGTGGCCTGCCTACGGGTCACCTGCCTACGGGTGGTCTACCTACAGGTAGTCTACCTACGGGTAGCCCACCTACGGGTGGCCTGCCTACGGGTCACCTGCCTACGGGTGGTCTACCTACAGGTAGCCTACCTACGGGTGGCCTGCCTACGGGTCACCTGCCTACGGGTGGTCTACCTACAGGTAGTCTACCTACGGGTAGCCCACCTACGGGTGGCCTGCCTACGGGTCACCTGCCTACGGGTAGCCTACCTACGGGTAGTCTACCTACAGGTAGCCTGCCTACGGGTCACCTGCCTACGGGTGGTCTACCTACAGGTAGCCCACCTACGGGTAGCCTGCCTACGCGGTACTTTCATGGCGTCGTGCATCTATTCAGCCAGCTATGGTGTAAACACAGCAGGAATATCATTGATTGAATACGATTGGCGAACCAAAGGTGTTCTTGTAAGTGTTACTGTTTATCATTCTGTATGTTATAACATGCTGTCTGTTATTTAACATTGAATTTATATGTGTATTATCTACGATGTGTGTGTATGATCACAGATCTGTTTCTCTGACAGACCTATTGCACAGTTTCATTAGGATGACATTTCAATGTCACGCTAGCTCCTTAGAGGTTGTTGGCAACTTGTCGACAACTTCATTGAATAAAACCACCAGAAACTTATATTAAACTAGTCATCAGAACGTGTGCCAGCCTGTCAGTGTCAGTGGTGACTAGCAGTCTCTGGCTGAATTGAGTGCTGAATTTGTTTTTCACTAAAAACTCTTTGGTGGGTCACACCCACTTACAGTGCAGATAAATCAGTGTATGGCATGACACATGGTAACCTCATTAATGTGCTGCCCATGTAGAATACATTGGGTAAATAAGGTGTAAGGTATGTTGGCCTTCATTGTAATGTTTTTTTTTTTTTTTTTTTTTTTAAAATAATTCACATATTTCAAGTTAGGGAACATTCACAATAAGATATTAATATTGTACAACAATGGCAGGTTAGTTGCTTGCTACTTCCCACCCACATTTAGGGGAAACTGATGCAACCCCCTTAAAACCATATATTTTCTAAAACCATATAACCTGAAGTTGTCATTCAACTTGAAGTGTGGCATTTTCCATTTTAAAGTCTTCCCCAAATCTTGTGTAAATCATGGTGTAAGGAGGAGGCCTTAGTTTGGGTGAAGTGTCTGATACATGGTTTTCTTACAGCTGATTTTAAGGATGTTCTTGATCTCAGCTTGAATTTACTACTTTAATCAGAGAAAAGAAAACATAATTATTAATCAAGTCCTTTACAATTTTGGATAAATAGAGTGAGAGAAACTGCTTTCTGAATGGTAAGGGCAGTGTCCAGGGCCGGATTAGCCAATGGGTTTTCTGGGCACGGGCCCAGGGGCCCGGCCATAGAGGGGGCCCGGCGTTCCCGGCGCCCCCCCCCCCCCCCCCCCCCCCCCGTTGGGCGCCGGTCCGAGCTGTACTGTATCGCACAGTTACCAACACACAAATATACTAAAGCATAATATGTAATAATAAAGTTCATATTGACATACCATACACAACTACCATAAATATCAATTTTTCAACTATTTTAAAACCATCACCCCCCAACTACTATGAGACGTAGCGGCCTCCAGGTGTCACTATGCGTCCACGCGTCACATAAATACAACGGCTCAACCATTCTGCTCTAAATGCATCATGGGAAATTGAGTTTTACGGAATGCGGCGTTCCCATTGGCTACCGATTGACATTTGACCCGCCACGCGGATAAAATAAAAAAAAATAATATTTGGACGATGGCGCGGAACCTGTGACCCTCGCGCTCGTGGAAATCTTCTGCTAACAGTTTTATTTATTTCACTTTTCCTTTTAACATTAACATTAACATCGCCAGGTAAGGGGACGCCGACACAAGGTAACACGTACAGTATTTAACTTTATTTAGCTTTCTGTAATACCGCTTGTGCCGTTAACCACAGCCGGTCCCCCTCCACGGTAGTCATGGCGACCGAGCTGCGGGTGAAGTTTGTGGGGGACGACGACGTCCTGGAGCACATCGTGGACCACAAGGAGGGTAACGGACACAGCCATCCACCGTCGACATGACCGCTTGTTGTTGTTGTTGTTGTGCTGTGATGGAGGCGCTCGTGCTCACGCTGTGGCTTGTCGGTTTACTGTCCAGCTGTGCGCGCGGCCGGCGGCTCGGTCCAGAGGATGGTGACGTTCGGAGGCTCAGCAGGACGACGAGCCGCGGCGGAGGATGACGATGAGGATGAGGATGAGGATGAGGTCCTCGACGAGCAGAAGTATGTCCAGGCGCTGGGAGCAGACAGTGCAGCAGGTGTGTGTGTGTGTGTGTGTCTGTCCTTGTGTATTGCTCTAGTTTACCACAGCGTGTTAAACATAGACATAGCCACCACTAGTATGGCTGCCTTTTAATACATTAACATGAAGGAAAAAAACTAAAACATTTGCTGTGAAGTTCTTGATGGCCGTCCTTTACCTGTAAGTGAATATGAAAGATGGCCATCGCCGTGGGAAGTAGGGGTGCGGTCCGGCGGATGGTAGGAGGGCCTGCATGTTCACAACTAAAAATTAAAAAGTTAGTTACATTTCTGTTGGTTATGTTCATATTGTAATGATATTATGTAATATTGTCATATTGTAATTTGGTTCCAGTAAGTGGTGTATAATGGATCTTGGGTTCCTAACGTTCAGTCCGGTTGGAAATGACGTTGGGTCAGCACACATGATGACACATGATGACCATAGCACTAGTACCTAGTAGTCTATATTTTGTGTATGTTTTCTTACATGATTATTATTCCTTTCATAGACAAATATTGTATGGTCATCGACATGTACAACTTATTTTTTAATGGCCATAAGAAAACATGCACAACCAATGTACATTTTACAGCATATATCATTCATACAGATCCCCCCAAACTCCCACATATTGCGTCATCCCCACAGCACCCCCCACATGTTACTACGGCTATGAATATGGATGATTCATTTTAAAAGACACAGGACTTCACATTATCACTAATCATTGATACTTAACCCTACATAACGTATGACCATAGTGCATATTCAGAGTTTACCCCACTGCCCGTCAGTTGGTCCTTCCAACTAAACTGTGGATCCGTATGTCCTGACCCTACAGGTAACGAGGAGTTGGGCCCAGGCGTGACGGGTGCCGCTGTCTTCAGCTTCCAGAAGGTCAAGCGCTCCCAGGCCATGGCCCAGCGAGGTCAGCCACACCACCTCCTGGACATGCTAACATGCTAGGGTGACCTGACATCCCCGTTTCTGGTGGCCTGTCGCCGGCCAGGGCTGTCCCCCCAAATGTCCCTGTTTAAAAAAGAAAAAGATATATAGGATTTTTACTTTGGCTTGTATATTATTAATAGATTTTGAAATGGCGATGGTTCTAGCTTGCTCATCAATATTAATTTTGACTCAGTTGGTAATTATGTCTATCTGATGGGCTGTGAGTCTATCTGATGGGCTGTGAGGCGACCTCGCTACACGAGGGTCTATCTATTGACTTTATACCATAAGCAAGCATGACCGATCATAAACAATGGACTATTAATACAATATAGATCAGTTTCCTATTGGAGTAGCCTACTTTGGCTTGTTTTGTTTTTTTGGTTTACCAAAACACATCATAGTAACCCATTGGTCATGTACTGCCCTGTTACTGCATTGTGTGTGTGTGTGTGTGTGTGTGTGTGTGTGTGTGTGTGTGTGTGTGTGTGTGTGTGTGTGTGTGTGTGTGTGTGTGTGTGTGTGTGTGTGTGTGTGTGTGTGTGTGTGTGTGTGTGTGTAGCGAGTGAGTTGGCGCGCACCCCGGGGAAGAGTGTAACCTTCAATGCGCCGGCCGACACCGAACCCACGACCCCTGTCCGCTCAGGACGCAGTGAGTCTGGCACACACTTTATATCTCTTCAATATCGGCCATTTTGATATACATGTTTTGGAATATATACTTGCACACACAAGCAAAATCTGTTTAATATCAGAGGTTTCTTTCTTTCTTTCTTTCTTTCTTTCAGATTCAAAGAACGAAAACAGAACACCACAGAAGGTAAGAACGGCCAACGCCCCGGTCCATCGGTTGGCTAGCTGTGTCCTCTCCTCAGTGTAACTCCCCTTCTCCCTGACAGGGCAGGAAGGTGCAGTTTGTCTCCACCACCCCCCACAGGCTCCGGAAAAGACTGACCGGTGAGTTGTCACGAACCCTTTACCGTTGTCAGGGCAACCACCAGACGTTCCAGGTTCATATTCTGTCATTCCAAGTAACACAGTCTGTAGCCCCCTACCTGCTCCTTGATCACCTGTTTCTGAAATCACTAATTCATATTGGACCACAGTAAATAAGACTTCTTTTTTTTTTCCAGTTAAAGATGAGTACAATATTTTTTTTACACTTTGTTATACACGTTTGTCCACATTTTGGTTCGACTACACTCTTAACAAAACCAAATGTTTGTCC
The DNA here is from genome assembly GCA_030340625.1 of Merluccius polli. Classification (NCBI taxonomy): domain Eukaryota; kingdom Metazoa; phylum Chordata; class Actinopteri; order Gadiformes; family Merlucciidae; genus Merluccius; species Merluccius polli. Next base: position 183,482 of record JAOPHQ010005698.1, read on the forward strand.
CCAGCCCCCAGCATACGGTCGGACAGCGACAGCGAGCTGTCTCCCTCAGACAGCGAGGCGGAGGCGGAGGAGGAGGAAGAGGAGGTGGCCGGGGAGAAGAGTGAGGACAACGAGAACGCCAAGCGGATGCTTCGCACGCCCAGCAAGGCCAAGCAGGCGGCCGCGCTCTACAAGACCCCCGCCAAGAAGAGCCGGAACGCGGGGGCCGCCGCAAACCAGGTGGGGCCGTCCAGACTGCCACCGTTCACTTTAGGGCTGCAACTAATGATTAAATGATTAATCGAAAAAAATCATCATTAGATTAATTGACTATGAAAATAGTGTAGAAAATGTAATGAATAATAGCAAATCCAAAGTGGTGTCTTACATTTGCTTGCTTTATCTTTTGTCTGTGGTTCCTCTCCTAGCCCAGTCTGATCGAGGAGTATTTCGAAGCCCACAGCAGCACAAAGGTGGTCACTTCAGACCGTACCCTCCAGCGCCTCCAGACCCCCAAACTTGACCGGGTCAGTAGACTCAACCTCAACTTTCATACTTTTCTCGCCTCTTGAATCCCTCTCGTACTTTTGGAGTAACCTCCTCTGGTGTCTGCAGGAGACGCTGTTTCGCCTGCTGCAGGACAAGCCCTCCTGTTACTCCGCAGAGATCCAGCGGATCCACACCAAACATCAGAAGCACTTTAGCAAGTGGATGCTGCAGCTACAGTGAGTGGGTGGAGCACCACCTTGTCCCTGGCTCGTTGAATTAAGAGTAGGGTGGTGTGCAACGACATTCTGACCGCCCTGTCACGGTGGTGGTTCACCCCGAGTGAAACCGGATATGAGGGGGTGGGGCTTAACGTTGGCAGGTATGTGTACCTGATCCTTTTTAGGGTGTTGATTGTCAACAGCAAGGGAGTACTTTTAAGGACCAATAATATCAATCAATATTAATCAATGATATTCAAATGTTTATATCCACCCGCCTCCTCTGGCTTGAGGATGATCACAAAAACTTATTTTCAACTGTGACAGAAAATTGTCTTTGACGATAGGCTCACTTTTTACACAATTTCCAACAATCAGTCAAGAACAAAAGCGCAGTGAAAGCATTGAGCGCACTTTTTTTACAACACCCAACTTCTTACATTTTTGAGCATCAGCTGTCCATTGTTTGTTTTAACCCAATCAATATCATCCTCATCAAATATGGTACACATGTGACGTGGTTTCCTGTTGTGTGTAACCCTGGTGTGTGTAACTGTGTGTAGGCTGGGCTTCAATGTGGTCGTCTACGGTCTGGGCAGCAAGAAGGCTCTGCTGGAGGCCTTCCGCCTGTCCCAGCTGTCCCAAGAGCTCCACCTGGTGGTCAACGGCTTCTTCCCCTCAATCACGCTCAAATCCGTGAGTGGGAATACTCGGAAAATACTCATTTTAGTGATAAGTACTCAACTTTTACGAGAGAGGCAGTGACACTGAGTGAGACGATTAAGCTTAACTCGTGAACAGAAATGGGACGCAAAACACTTGCATTTAGAAAACGTTCAAACGATGCAATGTACACGCACACGATGTTGAGACACTTGCGTATAGCTGCTACCGAAACCCAGCAGCATGCATTAGTCCAACTCCAAATGTCCTTTTCATTTCCATACAAATCTACGATGCGCTCTCTGCAGATCTTGAACGCCTTGACAGCCGAGGCCCTTGACCACCAGGGCACGTTCAGGAACCCATCCGATCAAATAGAGTACATCTCCCAAACCCTCAAAGACAGTAAGTAACGAGTGTGCAGACGTGTCTTCATATTGTGCATTTAGTGACTAGTCCTATAAACCTCCTGTATTTAAGGTTGATCGTGTGTGTGTGTGTGTGTGTGTGTGTGTGTGTGTGTGATGATTAATCGGTTTGTTTGTCATCGGCTAATGATTTTCCTGTATTCTCTATTGGTATCGGGTTTTGTGATCCGATATCGAAAAAAATAAAATATATCGTAATCCCATATGATCCACTGACCAATCTCCCTCTGAGACATCGCTTGTGACACAGAAGGATACTTCTGTGTCACAAGTGTCTGAATCATTGGTGTCGTGTCATCTTGTCTGTCCTCAGGCCCCGATCTCCACATATACCTGCTGATCCACAACATCGACGGGCCCATGCTCCGAGGAGAGAAGACCCAGAGTGCTTTGGGGCACCTAGCGTCCCTCCCCAACATGCACCTGGTGGCATCCATCGACCACATCAACGCTCCACTGGGTGCGTTCATTTATTTCTTGGTGTATTGCTCTTAATATGTTATGGTTTTAGCTAGGGATGTTCCGAGCGGTTAATTGCACTGACGTGTACACGACATTTAGAAAACCGTTTATTCGAATACCCGTTAATTAATTAATTAATTTAATTATGAAATTGAACTCTGAGAAATAGCCCAAACTAAGCACATTTCGATCTGTATTTATAACTTATTTATTAGTTATAATAATGTACCCCCATTACGAGGTTGCTTTAAGGAGAATTCTGTCTGATTTGTGTTTTTATTTTGACCTTTCTTTTTTTTTTCACATTTCTTCGTTTAGTAAAAATCTACTTTAAATTATGGAATTGATTAAAACCACTTCTTGTCAGTAAATATATTTGTTTTGGACTTTTAAAGTCTGTCGGCTCTGCGTAATTATTTCTCTCTCTCGCTCTCTGCTCCGCAAGTGGCAGAGAGCGAGAGAGAGAGAGAGAGACAAACAACATGCCTAACTCAGACGTCCTTATGAACTTCAGACAACATCACGTTAACGGTTAAACAACGTTTATTTTTCAAGTTGTTTTTTTACAACATCTTCAAAGACGATGGCGAGCTGCACCCTCCCGGTGACAAGCGCGTCAGAAATGAACATGCATGCAATTGAAATAATCCATGTTAATAATTAATGTGCAAGTATTTAGCTTGTTAAATGAAAACTTTTATTAAGACATGCAGTAATGTTGGTCCATTTTTATTTTATTTTATTTTTTAGTGTAACCGAATTTTTTTTACAAAACGGTTAGTGGCGGCAGCCCCGTGTAACCGTGTAACCGAATACCCGCGCACATCCCTAGTTTTAGCGTGGTCTGAATGTCACATGGTTCAATGTTCAAAGTCTTAACACCCTTAGCCACTACACCATCCTGCCTGTGCCCTCTAACATCATTATCATTATTTCCCCAGTGTGGGACCAGTGTAAGCAGAGTCAGTTCAACTGGCTGTGGTGGGAGTGCGTGACCTACCAGCGGTACGTGGAGGAGACGTCGTACGAGAACTCCCTGCTGGTGCAGCAGACGGGCGCCCTGGCTCTCTCCTCGCTCACACACGTCCTGCGCAGCTTGACGTCCAACGCCAGGTGACGCCCAAAAAGCCTTTTTGGTTTACAATTCAGGATTATGTGTTCACCTTTAAAAACCGTCACTTTTCTACTGCAGCTCTTTACTCCATAATATCTGAAAATGCGCAATCCCCCACCGTGGGAAGGTCTCAGATGCCTGTCTGAAAATGATAATGAGCAATAACTGTCGCGACAACTCAAGCCACTAAGGTTGCTAATGGGAGAACTTGCATAGTGCAGCTTAAAAATTCAGGCTCATGTGACCGTTAATGGTGGAGGTGTTGTTGTTGTTGTTGTTGTTGGTAAAGTCTAGCTCCTTTATGGTTGCGTTCCCATCTTTTCTTGTACAGGGGGATTTTCAAGCTTCTGGTGGAATTTCAGTTGGAGAACAGAGACAACCCCTCGTATACTGGTAAACACACACAGCGTAACACTTTGCGTTTCCTCAAACACTGAATACAAATGCATAGCCGGTTCTCCCTATACGCACACTACGCAAGTTGCGTAGGGCCCCGCAGGTTAATTAAGGCCCCTCCCCCCGTCTCCACTTCAGTCAAACTTGCGACAGGTAGCCTATAGCGACAGCTAGTGCCTACAATGATAAGAAGATGAAGCGGAATTACCGCGGAAAAAAAAAAAGATCTGAACGCCGGGCCCCCTCTATGGCCGGGCCCCTGGGCCCGTGCCCAGAAAACGCATTGGCTAATCCGGCCCTGGTCCCCACCACTATTTATAATTTGAATTTTGTCCCCACCACTTTTAAAAATGTGCAACCCAATTGCGACTGAAAAAATCCCCACATACTCAACCGCAGCCCGTTCTCATCCCAACTACAGCGTCCGCTCGCAGAGCAGAGTCTACAGCGTCCATTCACTCCAATAATAACCCGGTCACGGTGATAGATTACGCTAACCATAACCATAACCCATAACCCTTTTTGGAGTGAATTGTTTCACAGTAGACTGCGGACGCTGTAGACTCTGCTCTGCGAGCGGACGCTGTAGACTCTGCTCGTCTCTTACCACCGCGATCGGGTTTATGAGAACCCAGATCGTTTCACACAGATGCGGGAGGGTACCTTTGGCATCAGTATCAGACGTCTAGGGGCGTGACAAATCGTCGGTAGCCTATATTACGAGTTGGGATGAGAACGGGTTGTCTGCCGAAACCGTCAAGTCTAAATCATGCGATAGGCGCGATGACATCCTCACAGCATGTGACATCCTCACAGCTTGTAGCGTCGTCTTGTACTGCCCATCACTGTATTTCAGTCCAACGTTAGTTGGCTTGGCTTAGATACAACTGAACGCCTTTATCAAATGGAAAGAAGGCAAAAGGATTAACTTTGACTAGCCTAAATATTTAGTTGAATTTTGATTTGCTGTGCTGCCTGCACACTAGATATACACATAGCAGGTAGTCTAAATTATAAGCATGAAGTATTAAACATATTCATTGTAATTCATTTAATAACATTTAAATAACAACATTGGCTATCTGAACAGTTATGGTTTTTGTTCATATGGAAACTTATTGTCATTTTTCATATTGTTATAGCCTGTGCTGTGGTTATTGTAACTATTAGTTGTAGGCTTTTCAAATGTATTTGAATTTGAAACAATTACTTTTAACTCATGTAGTGTTAATATAAGTCACTTTTGAACAGCCAGTACAAGCAGCCCAGACCCTAAAACCGCTCCACCAAATGACCCAGCAGACTGGCCTCCAGTCTTAACAGACTATGCGAACTGAGTTTGTGCGCAGAGGTCCATTCAAACCAAGACAGGATTTTTCTTACCCCAAAGACAAGACTAGTAAAGGTGACTGTAAAACATGGTTATATTTTGGCCCGCAGAGTTCAGATAGGAGGGCCCCTTAACAGGATTTTGCTTAGGGCCCCATGGAGGTTAGAACCGGCACTGTACAAATGAATGTATCAGGTTTACATGTGGAAATGTAGTTTTTGACCTGGGATCCACCAGTGAAATTATGAATGTACAAAATAGGTTCCTTCATCATCACAGTTTTTAATGTTATATCTATGTACCTATGTATGTGATTAATGTGAAAACATGGTTTCTCTATTAAACACTGCAGTACATTATATGCTTTATATATTTACTTTCTTTCAGGATTGTCCTTCCAAGATTTCTACCAGCGTTGTCGCGAGGCATTCCTGGTGAACTCTGACCTCACCCTGAGGACCCAGCTGACGGAGTTCCGAGACCACAAACTGATCCGGACCCGCAAGGTGGGCCTCCAGTATAGGACTTCTTCACTGCAGCTTGCTCACTCGGCTGTTTCTATTGGACCAATGGTTACTTCTCATTGGCTGCAGTATTTCTGTCCTTGACTGCAGTATTTTGTCACTGACTGCATTTTTCTCTTCTTGTTGTCTTCCAGGGTGCTGATGGAGTGGAATACCTGCTTGTTCCCGTGGAAACGAGCACCTTGTTGGACTTTGTGGAGAAAGAGGGTGACTGAGTACCTCGTCTGTCGTTGGCGTTATAAGGACAGCAGAACGCTCTGTGGGTTCTCTTGATATCGTAGCTCAGCGTTGCCTGTATACACCACCTGTTACAAATCAGGCTTTAAAGGGCCCCTAATCTACAGACGCATCGTGAGTGTCCCAGATGTATGATGGATGGCTTGTAATGGCTGATCAACATCACACCTGGTGGTAAAGTAGGGGCCGTTTAATGCCACAACAAATGAAGCCGCATTTGTAGCTGGTTAACTTTTCGATGGTCCTAAAAATGGGAGCAGTAGAAATGTTTATACTTCAAAACTCTTGTAGCATGATTATCCACATTGTTTTACTGTTTGATGAAAAAAACCCTATGGTCAGATAAAGCATTTGTATATAAAACACGATCACTCATCTTATTGCATTTCAGTTTTTCCTCTTTATTTACACAAATAGATACAATTTCTTATTTACACTTAGAAAAAGTACATACTTTTATTTTGAAGGCAGGCATGTTGCGATAAGGAAATGCAAGCAAGGTAAACGGTCACCATTCCTTCACATCTTCAATGACATTGGTCCGTAAAAAGAGTTGCATCAGACTGACATGCATCCATTACTAATCTGTTAGTATGAATGGATTGGGAAAAAAAACTATTTTACTGTGCATCCGATCCGGCACCAGGCATTATTCCTACAACTACTTTGAGACGAGCAAGAAATCCATAGAAAAATGATAAATAAAAAAACAAATATTAGTGTTGCATGTCCGTAGTTTTCTCCGTCTGCATGGCGTCGTTCAGCGTCGCTGTACCGACCGTGTCCATCTGGAGTCTGTTCTGGGCGACCGTGTAGACGATGTGCAGCTCCTCTCTGTCCAGATCCTTCATCAGCACAAGCACCGCCTCCAGAGTGTGCGTCTGAGCGGTTTTCAATTCGTCAATTGAGATTGTTATATTCAAATGTTTTGAGGTCATTTTACTGCAGTACTGAATTGTGTGCGAAACCTTCATTGCAATCATTACCGTTACAAAACCTGTCTGGATGAAACCATAGCTGTAAACATTGGGATTTGAAAATAAGGGAAATGTTCTGGCGTCCTACCGCTGTCCACATACCGCTTGCGTTGAGACAAGGGTACACGCAGTGCATCCTTAAAATCACCACTTGGCAATCACTTGCTTTAAAATATCAGTGCAGGAAGGATTGGGTTACCTGACTAGTACTAGTCAGCGATGGATTAACCGGTGCTCACCTTTTTAAACGGCAGTTTGGCTTCTTTAGTCCCTGGAGAGGTAAGCGACGCAAACTTGTCTCTGGCAAGAGGCTTCATTCCCAACTGCTCCCGGATTTTACTGAAAGACGAGTAAAAACAAGGTTGTACAATTAGAACAATAATGGGTACCCACTGTGGATACCGAATAAGTACAGTTTGTTTACCGTGTATTTCTAACCAAACGTGTCGTCCCTTCTGAAATGCTCCATCCAAATGGACACTTCAATGTAAAAGTATGTGCTGCTGAGGCTTACTTGGTTTCCTCCATGTTGTAGTTGAGAGGGTCGTTCTCTGTGTCCACGTCTGCCATCCCATTGGTGGTCAGCTGGTCCTGGACCGTGCCAGGGGGCGTGGTTATGTCTTCCCCATGGGTGAGAGCCAATGAAATCTCCTCCTCCGTGACCACTGCACGTAGACACGCCCACCAAAACACAGCATGGTTATATGTAGGTTTGTTGTAAAGACCTTCACCCTGTTGTGGCCGACGAAACATTTGAACATTTCTGGACATTGAATTCATAGATGACAAAAAAAAAGTTATTTATAGGAAGTAGTGACATCACAACTTGAAGACGTCCATCAAGTTCAAAAGGAGCCAATCATCCCCCCCCCATCCCCATCCCTTTAAGTTTCTATGGTTTACGCCTTCCTTGTCAATGAAGCCTTGTTGCCGTGGGTGACCGTGGCTTCAAAGCCACGCCAAATCTTACCCTGGTTGTCGAGCTTCTGCAGGCGGGGCAGGCAGCGAAGCACGGTCAGCCTGTACTTGGCCGGCTCGGCGCCGCAACACGGGTTCTCGGCCAACCACAGCACTTTGAGGCGGGGCAGCGAACGGAGGTGACACAGCTCGGCGAGGGACTGAATGCTGTTCCTCCTCAGGTACAGCTCGCCCAGAGAGTGACACCCGGCAAGAGGCGAGAGGGACGAGATGCTGTTGACGCTGCGGAGAGGCACAGGCGAGGGGGAGAGCACAATGTGTGAATCAAAACCTTAGAGAGTGTGTGTGTGTGTGTGTGTCCCCACAGAATAACAGATAAATTAGTGTGAACTAACCTGAGAGTGAGCACCTCAACATTGGGTATTTGGGAAAATATTGAAATCTGACAAAAGAGCAACAAAGAGTATTCAAGTATGCACTTCACATTTATTTATTCACATTAATTGTGTCTTTTGGACTCGAGAAATGCAGAATAAAGCAAAAACTAAAGTCTACTCACATCTGAAACACTGCATCCCCTGTAAAGACAACGGTTATACAGTTTATATCAATATATGCAAGCAAAGGAGAAATAAGAGACGACGTTACAAAGTAAAAGAGGCATAAGTTGTTTACCAGCAATTAAGTTTCTTCACGCTGTCCAAGTCCGAGGCCTTGGCCTTGGCAAGAACCAGTTTCCGCGTTAGCTTCATATTATGTCATGGAGATATTTCCCCTGCAGATAGTATGATCACCGAAGAATAGTTTTACACGTACATATTTTAAAAATAATACTTTACACTACATGATGTGACGGTACTACTACTACTACTACTACTACGCACACTGCAGCAGCAAACCGCCGTAGCACGGATGTTGACGTCCGCTCAATGACAGTGCGCACTGCGCATGTGCGTGTCTAGGGCTGAAGCGTCCATGGTTACCCAAAAAATATATATTTATATATTAAATAAAATAACGAACGTTTCCTTTTTTATTAAACCCAACCTTGACTTTGCGGCGACACGGCGGTTGTTTTGGAGGTTGGCCATTCAACGAGAAAAAAAAAACCTCGTTTGCGATCGACCGACGCGCCTCAACTGCGACTCCATTTCCCACAATGCATTGTTTTCCAACAGGGTAAATTGCGCCTGCGCGCTAAGCAATCCCTCTTTGGACCTTCGTCTCCACTGATAAAATGGTGAGCCCCGAATGTCCCTTCACAATCTATGTGAATCTGACAAATTGCTATCCGTAAATGTAACGCACACACATCCTAAGGCCTCACATAGTCACGTTTAACCAGCCCCGAGCGCCATTTGGGATGATTTTGACTGTAGCGCTGAGAAAATCCAAGTTATTCTACACCCTCCATAGCTAGCAATGGCTGAGTTAGCCGTCGGAGGCTAATGACGTTAGCATGTCGCCGGCCGAGTTAAACTACTTTCCCTCCCCCAACTGTGGCCACTGCGTAGCGGACCACTCCGTGTCGCTAACTTGGGCCACTTCGTTACTTTGTGGCCGTGTGCTTGCCTTACCCTGCCGGCTCGCCGGTAGTAGTGGTGGTGTCCCTCCCCCCCCTCCCCGTGGACGGCGTCCTAACGTGTCCGTCTCTGCCGTGTCGTCCTCAGGCCAAGCGCACCAAGAAGGTGGGGATCGTGGGTAAATACGGCACGCGTTACGGCGCGTCGCTGAGGAAGATGGTGAAGAAGATCGAGATCAGCCAGCACGCGAAGTACACCTGCTCTTTCTGCGGCAAGGTAAGGGTGTGTGTGTGGATGTGTGTGTGTGCATGGATGAGTGTGTGTGTGTGTGAGTGAAGGTACTCGCAGATGATGATGATGATGAACGCATGCAATGCATTTCATTTTTAACATGCATGTCAACCCTTGTCCTCTTGTTTCCAGACCAAGATGAAGAGGAGGGCGGTCGGTATCTGGCACTGCGGGTCCTGCATGAAGACCGTGGCTGGAGGAGCCTGGACGTACAAGTAGGTCTTGGTGGCTCAATCCCATCCAGTAGCTCTCGCAGCTTGTCTTGTTTGTTAAATGACGGGGGGGGTTTGGTGCCATGGTGAGCCACACGCTTCTAACTAATGGACTATATGAGAGTCTGTTGGGCACCGGTCGCTCTAATAAGGTCTCAGCACTGCTGTGGAAACTTGTGAACCTGGTTGAGATGTTTAAACTTTGATTTGGGTTGGGCTTGACAGTTGGCAGCCAGGTATTCAGATTTGCTAGTGAATGCTGTTCGGTTCTGACTTGGACCCGGTGGAGAAAAGGGACATGTTTCGTCTCATAATTCTGATCTAGAGCGGCGCTATATATTGCTATAGTATGATTGCAATTATGGCAAAGCTGCAGATGTAGTCATTTAGTCATCAATGTCCAGAATGTTGTCTCTGAAGTCCTGGAAGACTTCAGTAGATGGAGTCAACAGGTCTGTGCTGAATGATTGAGAAATGTGATTGATTGGGTACTGTGTAACTAATTTGCCAATAGTTGATTTTAAAACTCTTATGGTCTGTTCTATGCAAGTTGTGGAGCTGTGGTCTTATTGTACAGTTGGAGATGATGGTGCTAATGGTTGTTCATGCGTGGTTAGATGTTTAACTTGTTGCACCCCAACCGTAGCCTTCAGCCAACATGGTGTCTTCAGACCGACTAGCTTGTCCTGAAGTGTCGCTCAGCTGTTGTGTTGCTCAGCCAAAGTGGACCAAAATAAAACGAGAGAAATTCTGTGGCTCAGCGTGTTTTTATTTTTGAGAAACGTTATAGTTCAGAGAAGTTGCAGGTTTAAGATCGTTTCTATGAGGGATATCTGCAGATGTGACTCATGTCAGTCCTATTTACTTACTGATTTTGTTTTTTTTCTTCCCTCAGCACGACTTCTGCCGTCACGGTGAAGTCTGCCATCAGGAGACTGAAGGAGTTGAAGGACCAGTAAACCAGTGGATACATCACTGGTGGATTGGGGACTTTTGTATGGTGTGTCCGTCCTGGATAATGCAACAACATCCCAAAATAAAGCAATCTGGAGCGGAGTCTTGCATTTCTGTGATTATTGATTATCTGATGTAGCAGTTTACAGTTTAGTGTTGGGCGCAATGTCTGTTATTGCTGCTGGCTTTAACTGACTTCAATTATTGGGGTAAAAAAGCCGTCGTCTGCCTCGTACTGTCCGGGACAAAATCGCTGCATCGTTGATACTGATGACAAAAAGTCATTAGATGAAGGAAAGTTTTTATTTCATGCCGGTTAACCGGTTTGCTTAATTCATGACCAATCTACACGCCTCATGGACTACTGGAATACCGCCACGACTGACGGGCCTTACCGGGCATTTAAGGCTTTTAAAGGAGAATCAAACCTCACCACTTGTTGGTGGGTTTGCGCTAAATGTCTCCCTCTCCAGGTTAAAAAGCATGATATTGCATGCATATGCCGATTATGGATATGCTGCACACCTGTACCTCTGCTTATTAGTGTATTTGAAGGGCGTGAAGCCGGTAGTCCTGCCCCAGAATCAGAAAACCTTTTTTTTTTTGTTTTTTGGGGGGGGTTTGACTTGTTCAGGTCCCTTCATGAGACCAGCCAGAGAAACGATTTGAACTCTCAAGATGAGACTGGTCGACTTAATGTGTACTCGGATCAACGCTGGTTTTGCAATGGTTGGGTCTTCTCCCAACCAACTTCTGACATGAGCTTCGACTCTGCGCTCTTGTCTCGCACCTCGACATCACCAGACGTCCCAAATGTCACCTTCCATTTTGAGTTGTACTTGCGTATCAGAGTGCTAGGCGGTGGGCCTGTGGTACGAATACCATAATCCTTATTTTAAAACATGACCACCGTGATGAAGGGCTTCACGAATAAAATTGACTCAATGTGACTTGCACACACACAGGTGGAGAAGTTTAACCACATAATTGCATTGCCATCCTTTACTGTGAACGTTCAGCGACTCTCCAGTAGGGGGCGCCAGCGGCGGCCCGCCCCGGACGCGTCACTGCAGCAGTTAGTAGCAGCAGCGCCGCCCAGAGCTATAGAGTAAAACACTGTGTTGTGCTCTCTGGCACCGCCACCAAACATGGCGGCGTCCAGTGTGTTCCGGACCGGCTTGTTCAACCACAAAGTGGCGATCGTGACAGGCGGAGGGACCGGTATCGGGAAAGCGATCACGGCCGAACTACTGCAGCTCGGTAAGCTTGGCGACGCGCCTGCCATTAAAACATTCACAGGACAACTGCAGGTAGGTGCATGGCACGGCGGTGACCTTTGACCCATAAAGTTTTGACCCAGACTTGTTGCCAAAAACGGAGACGTGCACGTCAGTTTTGCGTGCGCAAACCAAACGCGTCGTTAAAAAGGTCGTGCAAGATCCCATTCACTTTCTGTCACTACATTGACGTGTGTGTGCGTTTGTGTGCAGGGGCGCTGCTAGAGATTTTGGGCCCTATGAAAGAATATAATATTGCCCCCCCCCCCCCAATAATAGTGTGCTCTGAGGGGCCCCTGTCAGTGCTGGGCCCTTGGAATCGTCCAAACCCCCCCCCCCTCTGTGTGTGTGTGCGTGTGCAGGGGCGCTGCTAGAGATTGTGGGCCCTATGAAAGAATATAATATTGCCCCCCCCCCCCCTCAATAATAGTGTGCTCTGAGGGGCCCCTGTCAGCGCTGGGCCCTTGGAATCATCCGAACATCCCCCCCCCCCCCCCCCCCTGTGTGTGTGTGTGTGTGTGTGTGTGTATGTGTAGGCTGCAAGGTGGTCATCTCCAGTAGAAAGGTGGAGCGGCTGGAGGCGGCGGCCGAGGAGCTGAGGGCGAACATCCCGGCGCCGAGTCCCGCTTCGGTCACCGCCGTGCCGTGCAACATCCGCAACGAGGACGAGGTAGAGAGAGAGCGAGAGAGAGAGAGAGAGGGGGAGAGAGAGAGAGAGAGGGAATGACGTGTCTAGCCGTGTCGTGTGTCGGTAGGTGAGGTCGCTGGTGTCCGCGGTGCTGGAGCAACACGGGAGGATTGACTTCCTGGTCAACAACGGAGGAGGGCAGTTCAGCAGCCCGGTGGCGGCCATGTCCGCCAAGGGGTGGAAGGCCGTCATAGACACCAACCTGACGGGGACCTTCCACTGCTGCAAAGAAGGTGAGACAGACAGGCAGACAGACAGACAGTACAGTGTTATGGTGTAGTACAGTAGTAGTACAGTGTTGGTCGATGTGTCTTCAAACTCAATGCGTACTTTATTTTTATTCTTTTTTTTCTTGATGTTTTATTTTCATTTACTCTTTTTCGGTAAATTGCACAATACAATAATTGTACCATTGCTGCTATGACGACTGAATTTCCCTTCGGGGATCAATAAAGTTCATATCTGTCTGTCTGTCTGTCTGTCTGTCTGTCTGTCTATCTATCTATCTATCTATCTATCTATCTATCTATCTATCTATCTATCTATCTGTCTATCTGTCTGTCTGTCTGTCTGTCTGTCTGTCTGTCTGTCTGTCTACTTGTACATCTGTGGGTTTTTGTCGTGTGTGTGTGTGTGTGTGTTTGGTATTCTATTCTTAACGCTGTCCTATAATGTCCACAGTGTACATGGCCTGGATGAAGGACCACGGCGGGGCCATCGTCAACATCGTCGCTGACATGTGGAAGGGCTTCCCCGGGATGGCGTAAGAGATGCACACACTCGATTCACAACAACAACAACAACAACAAGCGCCCCTCTCGGGTCCTCATTCTGTGTCCTACTACTCCTGGTCAGTCACACAGGGGCGGCGCGGGCGGCGGTGGACAACCTCACCAAGAGCCTGGCCATCGAGTGGGCGCACTCCGGGGTCAGGGTCAACGCCGTGGCGCCCGTACGTATTGTTGGGCATGTATACTCATTTAGTCGTTTAGCAGACGATTTGGATATAAGGGTCTAATAAATGACTTTAAAGGTGCTGTAGGTAAGATTATTTGAGTGTCATTTGTTAGAAATGGCCCTCAGTCATTCATCAGTTTCTAGTTGACGGCGCCGGCCTCTGTATGAGCCAATTTAGATGTTAGACCGCTCCCGGCTCATTTCTGACCATTCAGGGCGTTCCTCCTTTATTGGTTCGGGGAATCCATCTTGCCTGTCAATCACAGGTGCGTGAGTGCAACACTTTGCAAGAGAAACGGAGAAACCTAGCGAGGGAGGGGACTTTTTTTTGGCTTAGTTTCAAAATCTTGGTCTCTTCCACTCTTTTCTGCTGCCGGTCTTTACAACTCTTGAATGTGACCTACAGCACCTTTAATCCAGGCACATGTCTTTATGGAGCGTTAAACACAGTACCTTTCGGCTGGGACTCGAATACCCCAGACACTACACTATCACATTAGTACACTCACACACACATGTGGTCACGACACTTTGTTTCGTAACAGTGTGCATTTATTTGTGATGTAGGGATGGATTGAAAACAATCCCTCATTCAGCAACGTGCAGTGCAACCGCTTGTTTATTAATGGTACAGTTTTGGTACTGGACCTTCATCAGACTGATCTGTCAAACTTGTCATCTGTCAACACCTTCTTTTATATATTGGGATGTAGGGGATCATTTTTTCCAAGACGGCGATGGAGAACTACAAGGAAATTGGACCAAGTATTTTTAAGATGTCTGTCCCCTTCATACCTGCGAAGCGGCTTGGAGTGCCAGAGGAAGTGTGTACTTTTTATTTTTTATTTTTTAAAGGCCCACTTCTCTCTTGCATAAAAACACACACACACACACACACACACACACACACGTTATATTTGATGTTCGTACTTATTTATCTAATATCCTGTACAATTGTATTTTGTATTGTATTTATTAACAAGTTCCTAGTATATATCTAACCTATATATTCCTAATATATCTTACCTGGGAATAAAAGACATTCTGATTCTGATGGACATATACATACACTTTGTAAGCACACTGAATTAATAATTAAAAGCCTTTGGTTTTGAAGATATATTTGTGCTCCATTCTTGTATCGATTTCTCTGCTTGTAGCTGGTGCTGTGAGATTCATTGTAGCGTATTCACCACTCAGATCTCCCCGGCCGTGTGCTTCCTGCTCTCCCCCGCTGCCTCCTTCATCTCTGGGGACACCCTGAAAGTGGACGCGGGACAAAGCCTCTACCGCTCAATGTGGGAGATACCTGGTCCGTACACACCTGTCTTTGTGTCTCTGTTCAGCATAAGAACACAAACCACCTGCAGACAAATAATGCTCTTTCCATCTCTCTCCCGCTCCTTGCTCAATCTCCCTCACTTATTTTATGTCTCTTTCTCTCGTTCCACTTTCTTTCTCTCTCTCGCTCTCTCACTCTGTCACTTTGTCTATGTCTCTCTCTCCCTCCCCAGAACACAGTGCATGGCCAGACGCCCCACAGGGGGAGAACTGGGAGGCTCTCTGCAACCTTCTCAAGCCTTTGAAAAGCAAACTCTAACTCACTGACACCTCGTTCCACATTTAAAGGACCCTTATTTTAGTGGCCAATCACCCTACCGCCCAGGAAACCAGTACCGCAGAACCGTGGTGGTCAACCATGGTGGCCTCCAAGTCACAGATGGCGACTCACATGTGCAATTGTAATATATGTAATAATTTATGTGGTTTGTATGTTATGTAGACTGTGACTAATGAGTAAAATTCATTAAACTTTTGAAAATATGCTGGAAAGCTGCTGTCTTATTTGGTTTTTTTGTGATTAAGTTCAAAGGGACAATAGTACTGGGGTAGTTGTGTACTAAAAAAAGTTAGCCAACATGTTATGCAATCGCGAAATGTATATAGGCCCTACGTGCTCGCCGTACTTTCGCCGTGAAGCAAAATCCATTGTCGTAAACTGTCGTAAATATTCTTCCCTACTTCAGAGGTCACAACAAATCGTTCAGGTAAACAATTGATCAAAACGTAAGATTTAATGTCAGGGTTGAACCTATTCAGACGGCTTTACTCCAGATATGTGCATATCCTCTTATTTATGTCGGCCATGTTGCGTAAATAACAACTCTGGTGAAGGATAACGTCAGCCAACCTGACCATGCTATTGCTCTCAGCGTCATTGTCAAATCTTTCGGCTTCACGTATGACTTATGAGTGCTCACTTTTAACACTATCCAGTGAGGATAGCGCCGATATTGAAGTTAATTGTTAATGCAAATGTCTAATATGTGTTATTAATGAAGCAGCATGGCGGCAGGCGTTATGTTGGCATCACACCGGAGAGCTGCAGTGGTGCGTCTCTCTTAGTCATCTCTCTGTGACTTCTGGGTGCTAACGTAACGTTACTTAACGTTACTTAATGTTACTTAAACTTACTTAACGTTCCTTAATGTTACTTAACGTTACCTAATGGTACTTAACGGTGCCTAATGGTACTTAATGTTACGTAACGTTACCTAACGTTACTTAATGTTACGTAACGACTCCACATCAACCTGCTTCAGAACGGTTTAGAGTTCATCTTTGACACAAAAAAAACTATTCAACAATAGACGGAGAGCCTGTTTGGTGTAATCCCCTGTGTTTACTAGCATGGGAGGTGACCACGGCCACAGCAAGCTGTCCATGCCGGACTGGCGTCAGTGGAAGACCGCCGGGACGCCCCTGGAGTTCACCCAGCAGAGGCTCGCCGCCAGAGGCCTGAAGGACCCCTGGGCGCGGTCAGTATGGAGGCCAGATGAACACGTGTGTCGACCAAAGGGCTTGGTGTGCCGATGCGTTGCTCTCTTACAGTGAGTCGTCCCCTTGTTGTCGTCCTCTCCACAGCAACGAGGCGTGGCGGTACTCTGGAGGCTTCGCCCGGGCAGTGACTCTGTCCGAAGTGCTGCTCAGAGGGTTCAAGTGGGGCTTCGCCGCTTTCACCGTGGCTCTGGCGGTCGAATACGCGCTCTCCCCGCCGAAGAAGAGTGACCACTGACCTCTCCTGTCGGATTAGAATGGCTAATGATAATAACGTGTATGTATTTCTTGTAAATTAAATTCCCTTTCTTTGCCCTCTAATGGTTACAGACTGTTATTTTGTGAGCACACATTTAAAACTGCTTGCGTCTGACACACACACACACACACGTTTGTTTAAGTGTTTTTATTCAATTCATTTCTTTTACAGTGTATGGCAGTATTTTACACAAACGTTAAATGTAAACAGTTTATGTCCCAGCAGTTAGGCAGAGCATAGTGTTTGGTTTTATCAAAATTAGTTCAGTGAGCTTCTTGTTATTTATATTCGACGTAAACACAGTGCTTATGACAAGGAAGTACCCTCGTCAAGCTAGTAGACATTATTTAACACGGTAAAACATGTTCTAATTGCCATCAGCAATTACGATCCTCTGTTATGTCACCAATACATATAGACATTTACATGAGCAGGTAAAGGCATAATTAATAATACTGTAATATAGTATTTGTCAATAATAAAACACATTTATCCCTGATTTGGTGGCCTCTGCCAGAGCACTGTTGGCAATGGCTTTATAAATTAAATGTTATTTATTATTAAAGATGCTGTAGGTAAGATTTAAGAGCCATTATTTGGATGTAATTTGTTAGAAATGGCCAAGCCCAAAGTCAGCTATCGATGGCGAAGAAACCGGGAGGGAGGAGACCTTTTTTGTGCTCTTCCACTCTCTTTACAACTCTTGGGCTTTACTTCCAATCGCAGCTTTAAGTTGACACAAAATAAATCCATGGCATGTGTTTCCCACCTCCTGATCAATCCCGCTTTGTCTTTCTAGTCACTCTCCTGAGGCACAGAGCAATGCATTTCAATGTTACAATGACGACGAGCATCACCACGGTGACCAGTAGCGTCATCACATCCACGCTGTGATACTGGAACCAGTTGAGGTCATGGGCGGCGGGTCTGAGGTGGCGAGCGCCTCGGTGTCGCATCACGTATTCTGTCCAGTAGACAGACAGGACCAGGGGGTCCACGGGACGGTCTTTATGAGCATCTGAAAGCTGCTTTAAGCTCTCCTTGTACCTGCGCACACACAAGGCATGGACAGATTAGTCCTACCTTTAGGCCACATAGATTAGACCAGATCCAACTTTACTGTCGTTGCACAGAGTACAAGTACAGAGACAACAAGATGCAGTTTGAAATCTAACCAGATGTGCAAAAAGCTGTGAGGTGCAGAGTATGTATGTATGAACAGTTGAATATATAATAAATCAGATGTATGCAGTGAGTACAAGTAATGCTAGTAGTAGATGTTATATATATATATATATATTTATGATGAGGTATGATATGAATACAGCAAATATGCTATGTACAGTCAGTGGTATAAATATGACTACTACTAATAATTTATCGACATTAAAAGTAATGAAAGGAGTAATCCAAAGCTGAACGTGTGTGGATGTGCACCCAGCCATACAGTTATGCCATTCGATAAAGACCGTCGGCCGTTAGTTTCACAACTGGAACACATGGCTGATGTTTTTAGCAGTCGTCATGGTTCATAACATTCACCAACGGCCGCTGACCTGGTGTTGTTGATGACCTCGTCCAGTCCGTGCAGGAGGTCATCCACGGTGACGGCGGCGATGTCCAGGACCACGCCGGCTCCTCGGCTCTCCATGCGCCGGGCGTTGTCGGGCTGGTCCCCTCCCAGTGGCACCATCACCATGGGAACGGCGTGACACAGGCCCTCATAGATACCGTGAGAGCCGCTGTGCGTGATGAAGGCACGGGCCCCGGGGTGCGCTGATGGGAACGTACATATGATGAGGAATACGAGAGAAATGGGGCAGTATAGTGTGTGTAGTGGCGATGACGCACTTATTGTATGTTTGTACATCCTGGCGATTAAATAGCATTTGACATCGTACAGCATCTTTACTAGCTATCCATCGCTACACCTAGCAATGATGGTGCACTTAGACACTTGTTCCACTGACATCTTTGCTGTACCGACAGTGACGCATTGTCGTACTTTCTACTGACAAATGTTCTTATTTTAAGTCGGAGTCTGGAGAAAAGCGACTTAAAATAAGAACATTTGGTGTCGGGCGTTTGACTCACAGCTGAAAGGCTCTGGATTCAACCCAACCTATCCCCAACCTGTTCTCACTGATGACGTGTATCTGCTCAATGACTACAGTTAAACATACATACGAAAAGTCATCCAAAAGCTGTTATTGAAAGGCAACCCATTTTAGGACCGTATGGGATATTACACAGGTGCCCCTGTAATCCCACTGCCCCCAAATCTT
>JAOPHQ010005698.1:207500-222500 GCA_030340625.1 Merluccius polli
TCGCGTGCGATCATCGTGTGTGTGTGTGTGTGTTTGTGTGTGTGTGTGTGTGTGTGTGTGTGTGTGTGTGTGTGTCTCTCTCTCTGTCTCTGTGTCAGGTGACCCTTGAGTATCGCTTGTGTTGGGAGAGCCGCATGTATTCCACGCGTTCATCCAAACAGCAGAGGGGCGGAGGGAGAGCGAATGGGAAGCGCAGCGGCTGGGACAGCGCCGTTCTGCGCGGCCACTGGAAGGACAAACGAGCGGCGGCGGCGTTTACCGACGACGACGACGGCGACGACGATGAGGGCAAAGATCTCCTCGAGCTCATCGACGGAGAAATGCCGGCGGGGGTGTCGGCCGGCGACGGGGCGCCGGAGTCGCCAACCAAAGACCGAAACCCTTCGCCTGACACGTCCCACTGCTCGTTGGACAGCGGGGGCTCCGGCCCCTCCTCTCCGCAGGTGGCGCCCGGTGTGGGGCGGAGCCACGCCCCCGCAGGCCTGTGTCCCCGCTGTCAGAAGGTGTGGGAGAGGGCGAGGCTCGCGAAGAGGCCTTTAAAGAACAAGCTGCTGGACAGAGGTGAGTACGCGTCTCGGCGCGGGCAGCGGGATTGTGTCTTCGGCTGGTTCCCGATCCCAAGGTCCTCAGGATGTCCTAACCTGGCTGTAGGCTGCTGTAAGGTGTTTTAACCGCCTGCCTTGCTCCTTCCTGACATGTTATCTGAACCCGCGGTAATGCCGTCTTTCCACTGGGAGTACCGGCTCGTCTCGCTTCGACTTGACTTATCGCGGCTTTTTTTGCCTTTTCCATTGCCAATATCTGGTACCTGGTACCTGCGAACCGGTGCCTTTTTTTAGTATCACCTCCGTATAGGGTGACCAGACGTCCTGAGAAATTCGGGACAGTCCCGAATCCCGAATCCAGCCCTAATTGTCCCGAAAATGATACTCAAGCAGAATACTGAGTAGTTATTTTCTGATGAACATTAAAACATCCCCCCCCCCCGGTCGCCAATCGCGCCCCCCCCACCCCGAACACAAAAAAAAAAGTCCCGAATTTCAGCCAATCTCATCTGGTCACCCTACCTCCGTATAAGTTCCAACCGAGCTGAGGTGGTTCTTCTGTGTGACGTAAGCCGGCAGCCGGTGTTATGCCGAGTTCTGCCTGCCCGCCGAGAACTGCATGCACCTCGCTTTTTAATGTGGAAAATGAATGTGGGGTGTCATCCACACTGTCTAGGTCGATCAAATAAAGTAAGCTGGTGCTGAGAAGACCATTTGATTCCTATCATTCTTTGATTTGAAGTCTCACTGTTAAGGGGTACATGCTTTATTCGGCAGAGATTGCTGCTGCTGAATAATGCATCAGCTATTATTTATGCCTCACTAATATTAAATGTATGAAATTCACACTGTTAAGCCAAAACAGCCTAAAATATGAGCTGGTAAAAAACCATGTGATTCAAAGATCTCCAGCAATAAAGTTACAGGGTGGATGCATTATTCAACAGTGCTGTATATGAGCTGCCGAGAAGTGCATCCCCCTGTTTTTCCAGGCTAGGCGAGGTGCATGCAGTTCTCGGCGGGCAGGCAGAACTCGGCATAACACCGGCCACCGATCGGACGGAGAGCGACGTCGCTTGACTTCGCTTGACGACTCATGATGAGCGCGACGTCCGAGCCTGACCGAGCCTCCATTGTTGCGTTTTGCGCAGCCCGCCGCCAAGCCCGGTTTATGTGTGGCGTGGATAAGTACGTCACCGATGACGACCCGCCCACTTTGAAGAGATTACTAATTCTAGACGGAAACGCGCAACGCGTCTGAAACCAAACCAAGTCGAGCCACGCTAAGGTGTGGCGAGACGAGCTGTACTACCGGCGGAAAGACGGCATAAGCAGGGCTCGGAACCGGTTCAAGGAACGAAAACGAAAACCGAAAACGAACGGAATTTTACGAGGAACGGAAACGGAAACGAAAACCAAATGGTCTTCAACTGTTCCGGAACAGAAACGTTATTCTGAAATCGCCAAAACCGGTTAATAACGGGTTTTTTTCGTTCTCTATATAGCCTATAAAATTTCACAAAAGCATAGCAAAGCCTATTTCATGAAAAAAAAAAAAAGATTCCGGTTTCACTTCGCCGCCCGCTAAGCTCAGCTGTCACAAATTCCCACCACCACCCTGGTTATATACCACAAAAATAGACTAGGCCCAATAACACTGCCGGATCGTTAAGAACGAACGTTATTTTACGTTCCGAACCGGTTCAGGAACGATATGTTGGTGGCGGAACGCAAGAACGAAAACGTTAAATATACCGGTTCCGTTCGGAGCGGAACGATTGAAAAATAATTTCGTTTTCAAGCCCTGGGCATAAGTCACTTCTTGGTTAAAAAACGTAAATGTGATAGTCATGCCTGCCAACCTGTTGCACCTCCGGCCATCTTTCTAGAAGGAGGGATCCCTCTTATGTGTTCCCTCCTGTTCCTACTGGCTTTTCGGAGAGGTGTCTTTCTGTTTCAGGTGTCTTTCTGACACCTCAAAGCTTACGGTCGCTACGGGCCGGTGGAGCCCTTGGGATGCAACAATGAGGAACTGCATTGAGTTTTATTCATAAGGGTTAAGCCCCTGTTCTTATTATTCTTTGATTCCCTGACACCCTTCCCTCCTCCCATCAGACCCCAGCTCCTTGACCTGTGACGAATGGGTGCTGAAGAAGAGGTGGAGACCAAGAGGGCTGCGTGTTCTGGAGAGGTGAATGGGATGTTGGCTGTGCCTAATAAACACCTGTAGTCCAGATGATGATGACGACGTCTGTCCGTCTGCCATGTGTCTAAAATCACTAATTGATTGATTTTTGTGACTTCCAGTAAGCTGGAGGGTTGCTTGAAGCTGATTCGGAGAAGACGGAGCGACGTCTGCGGCGCCACGCGAGGCCAGTTGGCGTGCTCCAGAGCACACGCCTTTCTGCAGAGGTAAATGACCTCCCAAAGCTCAAAGCACATGGAGCTCAACTCCTGGGTGCTCGTAGGTTTCCGGGTTCAAAACCCCCAACCTTTTGTAGTCTACCTGTCCTGGCATGCTTGAGCAAGATGCCCTAACCTCCATCTGCTCATTGATTACCTCCGTCTAAAAACGTCACCGTTGCTTTAGACGACGACTTCTGCTAACCAAGGAGTATTATTTATTCAATGGCGGCCAACAGAGGCGTGCGTGTGACCGCTGTGCTCTCGTTGAAGGAACCTGAGATCGCGCACCAAGGCCCGGAGAGGGAGGAAGAGGAAGAACACGAGGAGGACGATGACGAAGAGGGCCAGGGGAAACCCCCGCCAGGTAACCCCGAGCCACACCAGGCAACAACGGCACCTCCCGACCGCCAGCCGTAGTCGCGGCGACGGCGACCTGCAGAGCCCCGGCCCGCTCTCGGGTGGCAGCGTGGTGGAGTCGCCTCCGGAGAGCGGGAGCGAGAAAAGCGACGATGCCGCGCCGCAGAGCCCCGCCCGCATCACCCTGGAGGTGGTCCCCTCCATGGTCACCCTGGAGGTGGCCCCCTCCATGGTCACCATGGAGACCACGACCAAACAGGAAGCGGGATCCAGGCGGGAGGGGCCGGCAAAGAGGGCCGGCTTCAAGGAGCTGCTGGCTCAGCTGCGGGGGAACGGCTGCGCGATAGTGAGAGAAGACCGCCAGTGAGACTGTTCCTCACCGTTACCGTGGTGATCTGATGGAAGTGTACAGAATGGCGTTTTCGCGAACTGTTGGTAGTGTTAAGGATGTGACTCTGTTTTCTACCTCGGCTCTTTTTCTATTTTAGGGCTAATTAGGGAGATGTTCATTTTGGCTGTTTTTGTGGCTGTTTTTGTGTATGCTTTTTTTGGCTGTTTTTTTTTAAACAGGAAATAAATTTCTATTGTCGCTACGGCATCTGATATCTTATAACTATTTGATCTCTAATGTATACATGTTTTAATGTATTACATTTTGAACATGAACACAGCAGGCGTAGTAGTGGTCCGTTTTATTTTTTCACTGTTCTGACCGCTTTGCTGTCATCAGAACAACGACCACACGGTGGCGCCCTTTAGACAGAAACCTGTTGTCCTCTTCAACCAACCCCCCCCCCCCCCCCCCCCCCCCCCCCCCTCAGTTCACATCAGTCTACACTATGCTGCTGGGAGGTTGAGCTCAGTGTTTTGTCATTCGATAGGCGAACATCGAATGACAAAACGCCGTCTCCCTGCTGTTTTCTTACCTGACAATAGGAGGAGACGGAGCAGGAGGAAGAATGGGAAGATAAGCATCTTGGAGTTGGGTCTTAAGTAAAGGGGGGGGGAGGGGGGGGATGTGCTGTTGTGTTTGTCGATGGGATTAGTGAGCTGGGGAAGGATGCCAGATTGAGCCGCTAAAATGTCTGTTGACAGAAATCAACGCATTGCTCACATCATCACCATAGTTAAAAAGGGTTTGGGGTTAAGCTACTAACGCACCCCCCCCCCCCTCCCCCCCCCCCCGCTTGCTTGTCCCAAGAGCTGGGATATCACTTGCATGCATGATCAAACTTTATTATTATTGTTGTTCATCGGGGGGGGGGGGGGCGGCATGTGGTGTGAAACAAATACCTGGAATTTATTCGAGCAGATGTACACAGGAGGGATGATGATTCATCTTGTGTTCACATGCAGAGCAACACACACACACACACCTGCACACTCACAACCGTGGATGTGGATGACAATCCTGTCATGGATGTGCCCCCCCCCCCCCCCCCCCCCCCCCCTCCACACACATACACCACATCGGACAATGGCACAAACATTTTCACACTCGGATGGTGTGTGTGTGTGTGTGTGTGTGTGTGTGTGTGTGTGTGTGTGTGTGTGTGTGTGTGTGTGTGTGTGTGTGTGTGTGTGTGTGTGTGTGTGTGTGTGTGTGTGTGTGTGTGTGTGTGTGTGTGTGTTAGTAGTGGACAGTAGTGTGCTGCTGGTTTAGAGGGACATTGCAGCAGTGTGTGTGTGTGTGTGTGTGTGTTGACAACACAAAGCCCTTCTGGTGGTGGTGCTCTTCCAGTCCATAAAGCCCCAGTCATTGTGAGATTCATATCAGCCTTTTCTTTTACTGACAATTCCTCTTCATTATGCCAAGCCTGGGGTCTCAGGGTCTAAACAATACAAACACACACACACACAGATGCACTCACATACATGCATGTTGTCCTAGCAATAGAAACATTATCAGCACCTGACACTTGCAAAACAGGAAGAGCATTTCAGCAGCAGGAACACAGATGTGATGAGTGTTGAGGGGAGGGGCCCGGGGTGGGGGGTGGGGGGCTGGGGGGGGGCGGCGTATATAAACCCACCAGATACACATCTCTTCACTCCACACTTGCTCCTGGAGAGAGAGAGAGAGAGCGAGAGAGAGAGAGAGAGAGACAAAGAGAGATCGAGACACAGTGAGACACACCGTTCGATAGAGACACAGAGAGATCAGTTCCATCATGACTTACTTTGAGGTGAGTTACCTGAGTGCCGACGTCTTCATTGCTTCTCGGGGGTTCATCCCTTGTGTATATTTATATATTTATAGTTTATATAGTGCTATGACGGCCCTGCAGCCTGGAACCACTTGCACGCAGACAGTTTTGCAGTGAGATGAGCTGATCCCGATGAGGGCACTTGAAAATGTAGTGAAGGGTTTGGAGGCAAATTCAATGGGAACTTGTGATTGATTCCTTCGTTAGATCGCTTTTCTCCTGTCTGTCTCTCCAGGCATATGTATCTGTGAGTTGCTAAATGTTTGCTTGTATGTTGTATGTAACACTGAATTGCTGCTATCTTGGCCAGGGGCCAATTGAGTCCCATTGAGATCTTGTAATCTCAATGGGACTCACCTGGTTGAATAAAGGTTTAATAATAATAATAATAATACAATTGTGCTTGCTCTCTACTTTGCCTCTTTCCACCCCCACAGCTCGTGAATTTTGACTACAACGACACCGGGTCGGGGTCCGGGTCCGGGGACCTGGGAGCGGACCTGGACGAGCCCTGCCTCGTGGAGCAGCTGATCTCGCCGGACCTGAGGCAGGTCTTCCTGCCCACCGTCTACACGCTCATCTTCCTGCTGGGCATCACCGGGAACGGCCTGGTGGTCATCGTGCTGGGCTGCCAGCGCAGGTGAGCACCTGGGGGGGGGGGGGGGGGGCTGGGTTAGTGGAGGGTGGGGTGGTGGTGATGGAGGTGGGGGTGATGGAGGTGGGGGTGGTGGTGGTGGAGGTGATGGAGGTGGGGCTGATGGTGGGGGTGGTGGTAGGGGTGGGATTGGAAGCCAGTACCTGTGTGGCTTCACATGGACAACCGTGATTGTTAAGTATTGTTGAAGATTGATTGATTGATTGATTATTTATGAGTTTGTAAGAAGGAAACGATATGTTCTGAATGTTTTTTCAGGAAGAATTATATATATTGTTCATTATTATGAATTGATTATTTTTATACTTTTTTTTACATTTGTACCATTTTTTATATAATTTATATATTTATTTATTTATATAAAATTCCATTCAGTTTATTTCACCTTTATTCAGGTTTGTCCCACTGCAGAACCTCTTTTACAATATCTCCGTTCTAAACATGACATAATGATGTGTGTGTGTGTGTGTGTCTGTGTCTGTCTCCAGGTCCAAATGCAGTCTGACGGACCGCTACCGGCTGCACCTCTCCACGGCCGACCTCCTCTTCGTCCTCTCGCTGCCCTTCTGGGCGGTGGACGCGGCGCTGGACGACTGGCGGCTGGGCGAGGCGGCGTGCGTGGGCGTGCACGTGATCTACACGGTCAACCTGTACGGCAGCGTGCTCATCCTGGCCTTCATCAGCCTGGACCGCTACCTGGCCGTGGTGCGGCCCACCGACACCAACACCGGGGGCCTTCGCCAGCTGCTCGCCAGCCGATTGGTTTACGCCGGTAAGTCCCGCCCCTCCGACCTCAGACCTATCGGAGCGAGCGATCTAAATTGGAGACAAAGTGTTGCGCAACCAAAGTGTTCTAAAAACAGAACGGCGGCGAAAGTGCAGAGTAGCTGTAGGGAACCGCAAGTTTACACGATCTTTTAATGTTTATTTTATCATTAGGTCCATCAGAGATCAACTTCCGCCCGCACGTCGTCTTGTCTCTCTCTGTGTGTGTGTCTCCCTCTCTCTCACTCCCCCCCCCCCCCCCCCCCTCTCTCCCTGTTGTTGATATCCATCTCTATCTCGTTCCTCATCTCCCGCTTCCTAATGCCTTCTTGTTTATTGTCGAGCTACATGTTTTCCACTGCGTGGGCCCACCGCGTTAGGCAGTTTGCAAATGTCCCATGACATCATCAAGGTTGTTGTTGTTTTTCTTCCATGTTTATTGGTCCGTCGCTGCTTCCACACCTTCATTCCTCTCTCCTTGAATGGTCTAATCTCATCCAATCTTCAATCCAATCTTCTGTCTCTCTCTCTCTGTCTCTCTGTCTGTCTCTCTCTCTCTCTCTCTCTCTCTGTCTCTCTCTCTCTCTCTCTCTCTCGCTCTCTCTCTCCCTCTCTCTCTGTCTCTCTGTCTGTCTCTCTCTCTCTGTCTCTCTGTCTGTCTCTCTCGCTCTCTCTCTGTCTCTCCGTCTGTCTCTCTCTCTCTCTCTCTCTCTCTCTCTCAATTAAGTTGAATTCAATACAATTCAATCCATTCAATTAAATGAAATACAATACATATATATATATATATATATATATACAAATTGATGAACATTCAGTTAATTCCCGTCTCTCTCTCTCCCTGCAGGGGCGTGGTTGCCCGCGGCGCTGCTGGCCGTGCCGGACGCGGTGTTCGCCCGGACCCGGGAGGGCGGCGACGGGGTCACCCTGTGCCAGCGCTTCTACCCCGAGAAGAGTGGCCCCCTCTGGGTGGCCGTCTTCCACCTGCAGCTGGTGCTGGTGGGCCTGCTGATCCCCGGCGTGGTGCTGCTCGTCTGCTACTGCGTCATCGTCCGCCGGCTGACCCAGGGCCCGCTGGGGGGGCGGCGGCAGAAGCGGCGGGCGGTGCGCACCACCGTGGCCCTGGTGCTGTGCTTCTTCGCGTGCTGGCTGCCGTACGGCGCCGGCATCCTGACGGACGCCCTGGTCCGCCTGGAGGTGCCTGCCGCGGAGCTGCGGCCTGAACGCGGCGCTGGGCGTGTGGCTGGCGGTGGCGGAGCCGCTGGCCTTCGCCCACTGCTGCCTCAACCCGCTGCTGTACGCCTTCCTGGGCGCCGGCTTCAAGACCTCGGCGCGCCGGGCGCTCGCCCTGAGCCGGGCGTCCAGCCTGAAGATCGTCCCCCGCAGGCGGGCCGGACCCTCCACCACCACCGAGTCCGAGTCGTCCAGCCTGCACTCCAGCTAACAGCGCTGCCACCGGGGGGGGTGTATGTGTGGGGGTGTGTGTGCATGTGTGTGTGTGCATATGGGAAGGCAAGGATTTGTATAAGTGTGTGTGTGTGTGTGTGTGTGTGTGTGTGCATACTGTATTTGAATTCGAGGATGTTTATAAGTGTGTGTGTGTGTGCATATGTGAATTCGAGGATGTGTGTGTGTGTGTGTGTGTGTGTGTGTGTGTGTGTGTGTGTGTGTGTGTGTGTGTGTGTGTGTGTGTGTGTGTGTGTGTGTGTGTGTGTGTGTGTGTGTGTGTGTGTGTGTGTGTGCGTGCGTGCGTGCGTGCGGTGCATGTACTATGTGTGCGACTGAATGGATGTATATACGTATATGCGCGCGTGTTTTTGTGTGAATGTTTTTCTTGTGTGAGGATGTTTATACCAAGAGTGTGAGAGAGAGTAAGGACCGCTGGGCTGGTCCACAACTTGTCCTCTCTCTCTCTCTCTCTCTCTCTCTCATGATCCAGAGCTTCTCATGTAAATAATGCTGTTGTTCTTTTATAATAATAAAAAATAAATAAGTTTTATAAGTGATTTTTGCTCCGTGCCTGTAGACTTGTCCCTCATTTCCTCAGTGAAAAAATGGACATTCCTGATTCGCATTTACCCACTTAACCAGAGCTCGTTCTACTCTCTCTCTCTCTCTCTCTCTCTCTCTCTCTCTCTCTCTCTCTCTCTCTCTCTCTCTCTCTCTCTCTCTCTCTCTCTCTCTCGCTCTCTCTCTCGCTCTCTCTCTCTGTCTGACTCTCTCTCTCTCTCTCTCTCTCGCTCTCCGCTCTCTCTCTTGGGTGCGTTTCCCATAGGGGTCAAACAGCCAACATCATACAACTGATTGCGATCACAGAAACATTTTTTTTTTTTTTACAGCACAGGAAATGGAAGAGGGGGATGGACTCAGTGAGCGTAGTGTGGCTGCTAGTCAGGCTACTTATTACTGTAAGTTACTACTAAGTTTGACTCCTTACTGAAGGGAAAGATCACAACAAACACAGACAATATAAAAAACGTATGCAGAAGCACATACGAAAGACTAGAGAATAATATTGAAAATAAACTTTAAACCAAAGTTCATAGATTTAGTTCAGTGTAAAGTTAGGACAATGCACTCCCTGTCCTGGTACAGCATTTAATATATGACATTTGGTGGATGCTTTTATCCAAAGCATCCCTCAATACCGTGAGGGCATACATTTTGGGCATGGGTGGTTCCCAGTGGGAATCGAACCCCTAACCCTGATAATGTTAATGTCAGGCTCCACCAGTTAAGATAGTCTAATGGCTATACTACATATAATATAATATAATATAATATAGTATAATATAAGAGACCTGCTGGTCTCAGAAGCAACCCACCATGCAGCTGCGACCACATGACAGATGTTAGTGAGTCAAATTCTGTCAACATTGTTTCCCAATAATGTGCTTTGTGCGTGTGTGTGTGCGTGTGTGTCTGTGTGCGTGTGTCTGTGCGCGTGCGTGTGTGTGAGCCCATTTTCCCATCACCTTGAGTGGCTGACGCTGGCTGACGAAAACACTTCCGCGCGCTCACTTCCACCCGGAAGTGGGAGCAACAGTAGCCGGAAGCCGCGTCCGTTTCCCGGACCAGGCCAGCGTTGGGCCTCCTGCGCCGAAAACACAATTTAACATGTTTTACATGTTTTATAATCAGGTCAGTTTCCTTTTTAACAAAGATAAAGTGTTGTGTGTTTTTTATTTTTGCACAGGGAATTTTGTTAACAGTCTCATATACGCAAATATGCAAATATAACTAGGCAAATGAACACAAAACCGCCGTGGTTTACTGTTAATGCTTTGCATTAACCGTTAAGATTTGAATTAAGTTAACATTTGACACTCACATTCACATTAGCACGCAAATAACAAACAAACAACCTCGCACACAAAGGCGCGTTCACACACACACACACACCACTTTTATGCTATTCATAGTGTAGCCTATTGAAAACAGGAAAGACTTCCTCTAACTCATTTTAGGAAAAACAAGCAGCTCAAACAATCGCGCTTGTGAGGTTTTCGACATTGTGACCGCCGGTAATGTATGTATTAACCAACTCGGAGACCCCTGGATGCGGCGACCCTCTTGACCCGGGCCGCTTCATAAGCGGGCCTGCCAGGGGTGATGTATGTATGTCCTGATGTATGTATGTCCTGCTATAGAGACGCGTGTACAGGTATGTCCATGTCCCAGGCTCTCAAAGAACCCATAATAACCCTTTGACCCCCGAAAACGCCCAAATATATATGAGTCAGTTCATGTTTTGGGGACGTTGTGAATGTAAATACTATGACACAGTTTACTGCTGTGTATTCGAACCCCAATCTCCACAGCCTGACCTGGGCAAGATGCTCTGAATCCCTACAGGGGAATCACTTTGGATTAAAGCTTCTGGTAAATGAGGAAATGGTAAATACATTTGAGGAAACTTGCTCTTTTGCTTATGAAAGAGGATTCTTGTGGTCAGTGACAACCAGTGACCTCCCAAACGCAGACACTGAAACCTTTGTAGGGACGAGCCATGAGTGAATGAGTGAATCATCATGTATGTACTATGTCTCATGTCTGTGTCTTTGTCTGTGGCTTCCTATTTTGTTTTGTGTGGTGTGTGTCTTGTCTGTTGTATTGTAGAGCACACTGCAGCAAATCCCTAACGACTTCTGTTGTATGGCAGTTAAAGTCTTGAATCTTGAATCTTGAACCTATAGCACGCTATGAGCACCGACAGACGGCGAGAACGCTAAAAAACACAAGAACCTGTAAACCCGATCAACCTGAGCTACTTGCTTAACAGCCACCCATTCAATGAAAGATCACTTAAACCCATCACGTGTTTTTTTTTAGTTTTTACAACGCGCCGATGGTCACGTCGATTGGCAGAACCAGTTTGTATGTGCGGCGGTCTGTAGACATCCGTGTCTGTGACTCCTATCTCCCTCCTCCCAGCAGGTTAGTCTGGCTGCTGCTGCTGCTGCTGCTGCGGTCACGCTACATTGCTACGCTACGTTGCTACGCTACGTTGCTACGCTACGTTGCTACTGTACTGGACTGGTGCCAGGCCCACCCGCTCTGTTGCATTCATGTGTGTGTGTGTGTGTGTGTGATGATGATGATGATCATGATGATGATCATGATGATGATCATGATGATGGTGTGTGTGTGTGTGTGTGTGTGTGTGTGTGTGTGTGTGTGTGTGTGTGTGTGTGTGTGTGTGTGTGTGTGTGTGTGTGTGTGTGTGTGTGTGTGTGTGTGTGAGTGATGGTGTTTTCTTGTGTGTGAGAGAATGTTTGCATATGTGTGTGTGTGTGTGTGTGTGTGTGTGTGTGTGTGTGTGTGTGTGTTTGTATGTGAATGATTATGGGGTTTGTGTGTGTGTGTGTATGTTTGTGTGTTTGAGCGTGTGTGTGTGTGTGTGTGTGTGTGTGTGTGAATGCGAATGAATGATAGTGTTCGTTTTTTGCGAATGATGCCGTTTGTGCTTGTGTCTGTGTTTGTGTGTGAATGTGTGTGTGTGTGTGTGTGTGTGTGTGTGTGTGTGTGTGTGTGTGTGTGTGTGTGTGTGTGTGTGTTTGAATGATAGTGTTTGTGTGTCTGTGTGTGTGTGTATATGTGAATTATGGTGTTTGTGTGTGCTTGTGTCTGTATGTGAATGAGTGTGACAATGTGTGTGTGTGTGTGTGTGTGTGTGTGTGTGTGTGTGTGTGTTTATGCTTGTGTCTGTCTGTGTATGTGAATGAGTGTGACAATGTGTGTATGTGTGTGTTTGTGTGTGTGTGTGACAATGTGTGTATGTGTGTGTTTGTGTGCGTGTGTGTCTGTGTGCGTCTGAGTGCGTCTGAGCCTCGGCGGTCCGCGTCGCAGATGGTTCTTCCAGTGTCAGAGAGGCTGCGCTTCCTGTCCGCGAAACAATCCTGGGAAAGCGCTGGGGGAGCAAGATGCATGGGCTGGATCCAAATAGCCCCGCAACTACTTCCTGGTCACTTCCTGGTCTCTTTGCGGTGGTGTGATAGGTGAAACCAATAGCATGTCAGGGGCCATCCCTATTGCCCCCCCCCCCAGCAGAAGACGAGGAGAGGTGGAATCCATCATGTCACATTTATTTACATGCCACTGTTTTATAAGTGTCCAGTGGGTTCCTCAGAGGGCGCCGCTGTGGAGATGAATCACACACTGTATTGAAACTCATGCAGTCTCCCTCCCATGGGAGCCATTTTGGAGATAAACCGCACACTCTGTTAAAATGTATACAGTCTGGATTGGGTTCCTCAGGGAACCATTTTGGATATAAACCGCACACTGTTTTATAACGTCTGTATAGTCTCCAGTGGGGGCCATTTTGGAGACAAACCGCACGCTGCACCCTCGGCAGAAAAAGTGTGGTAATAACCCTAACCCTAATATGACACCCTAACCCTAATATGACACCCTAACCCTAATATGAAACCCTAACCCTAATATGACACCCTAACCCTAATATGACACCCTAACCCTAATATGAAACCCTAACCCTAATATGACACCCTAACCCTAATATGAAACCCTAACCCTAATATGACACCCTAACCCTAATATGAAACCCTAACCCTAATATGACACCCTAACCCTAATATGACACCCTAACCCTAATATGACACCCTAACCCTAATATGAAACCCTAACCCTAACCCTAATATGAAACCCTAACCCTATTATTAAACCCTAACCATAATATGAAACCCTAACCCTAATATGAAACTCTAACACTAATATGAAACCCTAATATGAAACCCTAACCCTAATATGAAACCCTAACCCTAATATGACACCCTAACCTTAATATGAAACCCTAACCCTAATATGACACCCTAACCCTAATATGAAACCCTAACCATAATATGAAACCCTAACCCTAATATGACACCCTAACCCTAATATGAAACCCTAACCCTAATATGAAACCCTAACCCTAGTATGAAACCCTAACCCTAATATGACACCCTAACCCTAATATGAAACCCTAACCCTAATATGACACCCTAACCCTAATATGAAACCCTAACCCTATTATTAAACCCTAACCATAATATGAAACCCTAACCCTAATATGAAACTCTAACACTAATATGAAACCCTAATATGAAACCCTAACCCTAATATGAAACCCTAACCCTAATATGACACCCTAACCTTAATATGAAACCCTAACCCTAATATGACACCCTAACCCTAATATGAAACCCTAACCATAATATGAAACCCTAACCCTAATATGACACCCTAACCCTAATATGAAACCCTAACCCTAATATGAAACCCTAACCCTAGTATGAAACCCTAACCCTAATATGACACCCTAACCCTAATATGACACCCTAACCCTAATATGAAGCCCTAACCCTAGTATGAAACCCTAACCCTAATATGACACCCTAACCCTAATATGAAACCCTAACCCTAATATGAAACCCTAACCCTAACCCTAATATGAAACCCTAACCCTAATATGAAACCCTAACCCTAATATGAAACCCTAACCCTAATATGACACCCTAACCCTAATATGAAACCCTAACCCTAATATGAAACCCTAACCCTAATATGAAACCCTAACCCTAGTATGAAACCCTAACCCCAATATGACACCCTAACCCTAATATGAAACCCTAACCCTAATGTGAAACCCTAACCCTAGTATGAAACCCTAACCCTAATATGACACCCTAACCCTAATATGAAACCCTAACCCTAATATGACACCCTAACCCTAATATGAAACCCTAACCCTAATATGACACCCTAACCCTAATATGAAACCCTAACCCTAATATGAAACCCTAACCCTAATATTAAACCCTAACCCTAATATGAAACCCTAACCCTAGTATGAAACCCTAACCCCAATATGACACCCTAACCCTAATATGAAACCCTAACCCTAATGTGAAACCCTAACCCTAGTATGAAACCCTAACCCTAATATGACACCCTAACCCTAATATGAAACCCTAACCCTAATATGAAACCCTAACCCTAATATGACACCCTAACCCTAATATAAAACCCTAACCCTAATATAAAACCCTAACCCTAACCCTAATATGAAACCCTAACCCTAATATGACACCCTAACCCTAATATGAAACCCTAACCCTAATATGAAACCCTAACCCTAATATGAAACCCTAACCCTAATATGACACTCTAACCCTAATACGAAACCCTAACCCTAATACGAAACCTTAACCCTAATATGACACCCTAACCCTAATATGAAACCCTAACCCTAATATGAAACCCTAACCCTAGTATGAAACCCTAACCCTAATATGAAACCCTAACCCTAGTATGAAACCCTAACCCTAACCCTAATATGACACCCTAACCCTAATATGAAACCCTAACCCTAACATGAAACCCTAACCCTAATATGACACCCTAACCCTAATATGAAACCCTAACCCTAATATGAAACCCTAACCCTAATATGAAACCCTAACCCTAATATGACACCCTAACCCTAACCCTAATATGAAACCCTAACCCTGATATGAAACCCTATCCCTAACATGACACCCTAACCCTAATATGAAACCCTAAC
>JAOPHQ010005698.1:227500-277500 GCA_030340625.1 Merluccius polli
ACACACACACACACACACACACACACTCGCATAGACACTCGCCTGGACAGATTCATAGACAAGTGTATTTCTTTTTTACTATAGTTTGTTTAAATCTGAGTATTTATTCTCGCCTGTAGTTTGTTTATGGAACAGTATTTGTATTTATTCTGGACTGTAGTTTGGCGGGAAGGAGCTTCGTGAGGAGGAGCAGACGGCAGAGAGCATCAAGAGCCAGATGTCGGTGAAGGAGTGGGAGAAGGTGTTTGAGATGAGCCAGGACAAGAACCTCTACCACAACCTGTGCACCAGTCTCTTCCCCACCATCCACGGTGAGCCCTTTAGCCCCCCCAGAGTAGCCTGGTGTCGGCACAGAATCCACGGGTAGCTGATCAGCATGGGCGTGGCCACGGGGGGGGGGGGGGGGGGGGGGGTGCTGGGGTGGCACAGGCCCTCCCCCCTGATGTACACCAATGATTGCCACCCCTACTAAATCTAGCATATCAATGCCCTCCCCCGGGCCACCTGTACTAAACTAGTCTCACGCCACTGCTAGTGGGGCCATGCCACTGCTAGTGGGTAGAGGTACAAAAAACTGTCAAGGTCCAGAAATAAAAAGTTAGCTCCAGGATTTTGAGTCAACCCCTTGGTTTTAGAGATCAGTGCCCATCAGAGATAGAAGGGGAGAGTGACATCCTCTGGCTCACCACTTTGGTTAGAGCGAAAACATGGCGTGACTTTAACTTTCTTAACCTGGAGTTTTTTTCTTTTGGTGCCTTGCTCTGTGAATTTACAACTCCCAACATGTTGCGTTACCATACTCCGTGTACAATGTTACTTAGCGGTGTATTGTTGTTTGGCGCGTCGCCACAGGCAACGACGAGGTGAAGCGCGGCGTGCTGCTCATGCTGTTCGGCGGCGTCGGCAAGACGACCATGGAGCGAACCTCCCTGAGAGGAGACATCAACGTGTGCATCGTGGGAGACCCCAGCACGGCCAAGAGCCAGTTCCTCAAGTATGACGCACACAATAACGCACACACACACACTAACGCACCTGTGGTCATTTTTGTAGTTGCTCGATTTTATGCTTTGATTGTTCTCAGGTGATTTGGATGAAAGTGTCTGCCTAATGACTAAATGTAATGGAAATGTAGTTCATCCACATGATGAATGATAATAACACCCACAACTCAACGCACGATTATAATACTAGGCTTTCTATAAGCAGTGTACAAATGCAAAACACCAGAAATATAAGAAACGATACACAAATACACAGACCACCATGGAACCGTTCATAACATACAAAGCATAATAATGGTGTGTGTGTGCGTGTGTGTGTGTGTGTGTGCAGGCACGTGGAGGAGTTCAGCCCCAGGGCGGTGTACACCAGTGGGAAGGCCAGCAGCGCTGCCGGTCTGACGGCCGCCGTCGTCCGCGACGAGGAGTCCCACGAGTTCGTCATCGAGGCCGGAGCGCTCATGCTCGCCGACAATGTGAGTACGCGTGTGCCGGATCGTGCAGCTCACGCACGGCCATTATGAATTAGGTTTAACCTGTAGGCATCCTTGAGCAACATGCCCCCTAACCGACGCCTGCTCCTTAATGATGTCTGAATTCACTGTGAGTCACTTTGGATGAAAGTGTCTGTCCAGTGACAAAACATGTTATGTTATATGTTGTTATTTGAATGTTAGTCGTAGTTAAACAAGGCGGTTGGTGAATTCCCGTGAGTCTGTGACTGAATACTAATGGTACTAATGGTAGTAACTGTGTGTGTGTCCAGGGTGTGTGTTGCATCGATGAGTTTGACAAGATGGAGACGAGGGACCAGGTGGCCATCCATGAAGCCATGGAGCAGCAGACCATCAGCATCACTAAGGCTGGAGTCAAGGTACACACACACACACACACACACACACACACACACACACACACACACACACACACACACACACACACACACACACACACTGTCAGCATCACTAAAGCTAGAGTCAAGGTACAAACGTCTATTCCTGTTTAAAAAAACAAACAAATACCATACCAATGCCATACCCCCCCCTCCCCCCACTCCAGGCCACCCTGAACGCCAGGACTTCCATCTTGGCGGCGGCGAACCCGGTGGGCGGCCGCTACGACCGCAGCAAGAGCCTGAAGCAGAACGTCAACATGAGCGCCCCCATCATGAGCCGCTTCGACCTCTTCTTCATCCTGGTGGATGACTGCAACGAGGTGTGTGTGTGTGTGTGTGTGTGTGTGTGTGTGTGTGTGTGTGTGTGTGTGTGAATGAATTATCAAAGTGTTTAGAAATACTATATTTGATACTCATAAGTAGAGCCCGACCGATTTATCGATCCGAGAAAGTCGCTTGGGGGGGGGCGGGGGGGAAACACTTGAAAAAGCCGCACACATTTGCAATAATAGATGCTCGGCCGTGGCGCTAAATCATGTGTGTTTCCTAGGTGACGGACTACGCCATCGCCAGGCGCATCGTGGACCTGCACTCCCGCGTGGAGGAGTCCGTGGACCGGCTCTACACGCTGGACGAGATACGCAGATACCTGCTCTTCGCCCGACAGTTCAAACCCAAGGTAGGGGGGTGGGGCTATCCCTCCGTCCGTCTGTCTCTCCTTCGGTCCCTTCCATCTGCCTATTGGTCTGTTTCTTTGTCTCGCCGTCTTCTGTCTCTGTTTCCGTCCTGTCTGTCTTTGCGTCTGTGTCTGTATGTGTGACCACATCTCCCCGTAGTCATGTGACCTCAGGCCGCCTGTTGTATTTTTCTCACACTTTCTTCCTACCCTCCAGATCTCCAGCGACTCAGAGGAGTTCATCGTGGAGCAGTACAAGCGCCTGCGTCAGCGCGACACCTCTGGGGGCGTGTCTAAGTCGGCCTGGCGAATCACGGTGCGGCAGCTGGAGAGCATGATCCGCCTCTCGGAGGGCATGGCCCGCATGCACTGCTGCGACGAGGTAAGATACGCTGCCTCTGATTGGCTCTCGCTGATATGCCGCCTAAATAAGATACGATGGTGCATTATTGATCCCAGTTTGGAAATCGAAGCAGAAAATATGTGCAAAAACACATATGGACCGTGATGTGTGTTCATGTGTATGTGCCAAGACCAGGTGAGTGTATGATGTGTGTTCATGTGTATGTGCTGAGACCAGGTGCAGCCTAAGCATGTCAAGGAGGCGTTCCGTCTGCTCAACAAGTCCATCATCCGTGTGGAGACGCCCGACATCAACCTGGAGCAGGACGACATGGAGGAGGAGGAGGAGCAGGAGCAGGAGAATGGTACACTGTCCCACACACAGACATAGGCATAAATGCACACACGCACATACATATATACATACATTGATATACTCCTACATACTACATACTGATATGACTCTGTCACCATACTCCTTCACACATTTACCTCCCTCCACACACACACAAACTGAGACACACACACACACACACACACACACACACACACACACACACACACACACACACACACACACACATTGTGTGTGTGTGTGTGTGTGTTCTACATATTCTGACACACACTTTACTCTGACTGCACTGTAAACACTTTCTACTGCACTATATATTATCTGTTGTATATTTAGCTTTTATTTACACACGCATTACATTTTATACTGTCATACTTCATAATAATTTAATAAAATATGCAAATAATAAAACCTTTCCTACTCATCTACCCAGGCCAAGACGTTCCCAACGGTGTAAATGACCACGGCAACGGAATCAACGGCCACGGCAACGGCATCAACGGCCACGGCGTGAACGGCCAAGATGTGAACGGCCACAGTGAGCCAAGGAGCCAGGCCAACCCGTCCCTCCGCCTGTCCTTCGCCGAGTACAGACGCATCTCCAACCTGCTGGTGCTGCACCTCCGCCGCGCCGAGGAGGGTGAGCGCATGGCCGAATACAATAACGTGTACTATTCAATGCTATTTAGTCGTTAAAGGTGCAGTGTGTGTAGAACTTGGTGGCATCTAGCAGAACGGACTTGGCAGAAATGGAATATAATATTCATACGGATGTTTTAATTGGTGTGTAATCCCGTGAAAATAAGAAACGCTGTGTTTTCCTTACCTTAGAATGAGCTCTTTATATCTACATAGGGAGCGGGTCCCTTACCACGGAGCCCACCATGTTTCTACAGTAGCCCAGAACGGACAAATGGCTCTAGCGAGGACGAGTTTTTAATTTAGAATCATAATAGCTGTCTTACTTGTGAGATATGACCTATAGTTTTTTGTATTTATCGCGCATTGTCTTTGTCTTGATTTTCATTTTTTTCTTATTTGATTGACCTGGCCACTGAAACTTATCGCCATGTGTGTCTTGTGTCTTTCTTCTCAGCTGAGGAAGAGGAGGAGCTGAAGAAGAGTGCGGTGGTGAACTGGTATCTGAAGGAGATAGAGTCGGAGATCGACTCGGAGGAGGAGCTGATCAACAGGAAGAGCCTTATAGAGAAGGTCCTCAACAGGCTGGTGCACTACGTAAGTCCCCATG
Organism: Merluccius polli; assembly: GCA_030340625.1. Classification (NCBI taxonomy): domain Eukaryota; kingdom Metazoa; phylum Chordata; class Actinopteri; order Gadiformes; family Merlucciidae; genus Merluccius; species Merluccius polli. The sequence continues at coordinate 232,016 of JAOPHQ010005698.1, forward strand.
GCGCAGGTCCCCGCGGCGCAGGTCCCCACACTACCTGCCCCCAAACAGAAACCCCAACTGGTGTAACATTACAACCAATAATCTCACAATGTCCCCATGCCCACGCCCACGTGAGCCAATCAAATCCTGAAGACTCGACTCACATTTCACCTGTATTTTGTCTTGTGCTTTTACTTTGAAGTGAGCGATTTAGGATTGATATATTTTTCTCTCTCTTTCTCCAACAGGATCATATCCTCATAGAGCTGTCTCAGGCCAGTCTGAAGGGGTCGGAGTCTGCTGGAGAGGAACAGGAAGTGGTCATGGTGGTCAACCCCAACTACACCTTGGAGGACTAGATTTTAGGACACACACACATTTTCGCATTGACCCTAAATGACTCCTAAATGTGAGTTGTATTTTTTTAAATAGGCCGCTTATATGTAACTAATACATAAGAATAGCGATCCGGACCTTTTTATTTTACATGTTTGATATTAGTTTTTTAAAGGGTTTATCTCAAACTCTCAAACTGAGTTTGGCGTTCTTTTAAAAGTATTTCTGCGTTTGGTCAAACTGACTTCTGTAAATATGCTGCTTTAAAATTTAAATTTCTTCGGCTGTTAGCTTTTTTTACATCATTGAAATAACCATTCCTTTACCGCATGCTTTGTGGTTTATTTAATCCACAAACTGTTGTTTTGTACAGAAAGTGTCCACATAATGAATATGTTGATTCTGCGTCATGTAGAGCGCAACCCGATGTTGTGGTTGCTAGGTTACTAGGTTGCTAGGTTACACGCATTTCTGTTTCTCAAGCCAATGTCTGTGTATGCTGATTTATGGTTTGATCCATGGAGGGAAATAAAGATGCGTTCTTGCTCATGTATACGTGATGTATATATGTTTATATTTTAACCGACACAATTACCATCACACAAAACAAATCATGGGTGGTGTTATTTACATTTCGAGTTGTATTTTAATTAAATGAACAATTATACGTACCCGTCACACCAAGTAACCGCTTTTCATTCATTCAGAAGTCGTTAAATTGATGTGTAAAGTGATTAATAGTTTAGGGTCATCAACGTTTACGCCAACTCACCTGGCACAGTGCATGGCGGTAACGGTGACGTAATGACGTCACGGTAAGAACCGGGCTCTCTGCGCATGACCGGGCCTGTCACCGCACACACAACAAAGATGGCGGCCCCCTGTACGAACCTTGCTAGGTCGGCGCTGCTGAGAGCAGGTAACTTTGTTTTGTACTACTGTTGGGGTATTTGAGATGTATAGCACTGCATTTAACCAAAATCACATCTCCTTAAAAGACTTTGTGGTGAAATAGATGTGTGTATATATAAATATGCTTTATTGAACTGACCGGTGTGTCTCTAACGGACACCTCCATACATGTACAGCAGGGTGAGTTTGTTTCCGCTAGCCTGTCCCCGGAAATGTCCCCATTTATACAAATATATGAATAGATGAAATCTATATTACTTTCTAGACACTTGGTAATTCGCCTCGGGTTTATCTGAAGCCTATTGTCTTTGGCTGGTTTACCAAAGTAAACCATCTTTTACTGCCTTACTAGCATTCACCATGATAATAGACAAACACGTAAACACGTAAATCAGATATGTGGACCGCCAAACCACAAATGTCCCCTAAGCTATAGCCCACTCCGCATATCGGCGCACAGGAGCAGGACCCCATCGATGGTGATCGGTTTTGCCGCTATTAAAAATCTGTTTCCTGTTCCGGTTCCAAGGTGTGCGGCTGCTTCCGGGCCGGCTTCACTGGGCGCAGAAGCAGCCAATCAGAGGAGCGCCCGTGTGTGTGGAGGCAGGCAGGCGTCACCGCCCGCTGCACCTCGCCCACGGACCCGCGCCGTCCAGCACCAGGACGGGACCGCCGCCCGCCGCAGACCCGCCGAGGGGCGACCGGAAGACGGCGGAGGATGAAGAGATGGACGACGGACCCGAATACATCCCCAGGAGGAAGGCCAAGAACCCCATGGTGAAAGTGGGTTACGCATGGTGAGATGATCCCCCGCTTGCTCCCAAGGTGTGACCTTTTGTCTGTCCAGGTTTATATTTATTGGTGTATTAGTATATTTATTAGTGTTTTTATTTCTCTTTTTTATTTTTCAAATTGCTGCTTTTATTCCCAATTTTATCCATTTTGTGTGTCCATTTATATATATATATATATATATATATGTGTGTGTGTGTTTGTGTACATTCATATATGGATATTTTTTATTTTTCTAAGCACATTGAGTCTATGTACGTCATATGAAATGCGCTATAAAAATAAAACTTGATTTGATATAGAAGGCCCCTTCTATATTTTTAATAGAAGGGGCCTTCACTGGCGTTGGCGAGCGGGATTATGATTAAAATATTCAGCCACTATGCGACTTGAGTATGAGCCATATAGACATACTGTATAAAATAGGTTTGAGCACAGAAAACATTCATTCACTTGATTTCACTGCGGCCTCAAAATGTTATTTCTGTTATGTCAAATCCATATCGTCATTAGTTTTAGTTTCTCAGTGCAAGCTTGATTTCATTTATTTAGTTGATAACAAGGATGTTGTGATGGTGGCTCACATGACTCATGGACGCCGTCGTACGAGATGTACACTCTGTGTCACGTTTGTGTGAATAGCCGGTAATCACACTTGCAGTCACTCAGAAGTTATACCACACCCCAGCTGCTGTTTGGCTCACGAGTCTGACGCACCATATTTCACCGTGTGTGTGTGTGTGTGTGTGTGTGTGTGTGTGTGTGTGTGTGTGTGTGTGTGTGTGTGTGTGTGTGTGTGTGTGTGTGTGTGTGTGTGTGTGTGTGTGTGTGTGTGTGTGTGTGTGTGTGTGTCTAGGATCATCGGCCTGCCCAGCGGCATCTTGGCCTTCATCCTGGCCAAGCGAGAGGTGGACAAGAACCGCCTGAAGCAGCTGAAGGTCCGCCAGAGGATGAAGAGGTCCAACGAGGAAGACTACGAGGGCAGCAGGTACCGTAATCGCGGCGACGACAGTCTAAATGTGGACCGGTAACGCACCGGCGCTGACGGCGTAACAACTGAACACTCGTTGTTCTGCACCGAGAGGACTTTGTTTTGTTTGTTAATTTTGGTTTCCTGACGTTGCTCTCAACTGCTGGCGGAAGATGGGAGGTTTCACATTCACGGGTGTGTAGTCGTGTGAACCTGTGTAACCAGTTGCTCTTCTGGGGAACGCGGGGGAGGAGCCGCCTGTCATTCGGACTGAGAATGGAAGACGGCCTTCTGAATGGTGGATTCACGGAGGATGGGACTGGGATCGAGTTAGTTTGTTTCTCTCTAGACCGAATGAATGGGAGAGCGAGGCGGTAATCCTTTTAACGTCTGGAGGATTCAACGTTCATCTAATGAAGACTAACTATAGAAGGAAAGTCATTTGTCCATATACTCTGATCATGTAATAATTATATGCATTGTAAAGTGTATTCTGAAAAGATGAGAACAAATTACAAGATTTAACTGTTAATGCAACAGCCCCACTTGACCACTTGCAAATAAAAATGTTTATTTGATAAAAACCTAAACATTTTGATTATAGGTGATTTAACTCCAAGCTCTACCTCCGTAAACATTACCTATAGCTCAACCTTTATGATCAAATGTATATCATCATTATAAAGCTGCAAAATATATTTAAGTGTCAATTAAATAAACATGTTGCTAGGGACATGTTCCTGGCATTGATGTAATACAATCACACTAATTTGGTACGAGCATAACGTTAAGTAGCACATAACGCAACTCAGGTTTAGAGCAACTAAAGCGAAGTCTGCAGGCATACATTTAACATTCAAAGTGGATCAAAAACATTTTGACATTTCTCATCCACTTTCATACTTCAGATGCAGACTGACTTACAGTTGAAACAATGCAAAGATATATGCATGGATATAGGATAAGGATATTTGACCATTTAAGTTTAGTTTATATACACACATACTGGAATTACTATAGAGACCACTGGGAAAATTGTATGTGGCACAAATGTAGACTTGTTTTGACAAAGTGCATTATATGTGCTTCTACTATACATACAACTCATCACGTTTGGCATCCTACCGAACAAGCCTTGGTTTATACTGTCAACACAGAATGATTCATGTCATTTAAAGGCTGTTTTCTTTAATCAATGATCTTTGCTGATTAATAAGCCAAACAAATACCTCTACTTCTTAAATAATAATACAACTAAAAGGAACAAAAAAGCCTTGCTGCCGTTTTATATATACAAAAAATATGTCCCCCTCACGTCCTGTTGGCGATATATGGCTATATATGGTTTCCCTTGTGAGCCTATCTTTTTGCGGCACCAATGAGCTGAAGGAGGAGGAGGAAGATCTGGACGATGTCGACATAAAGGGTGAGAGCGCCGAAGACGTACTCCTCCGGGCTGATCGAGTGCTTCCTGTTGCCGATCAGCAACTGCGTGTGGTACGCCAGGAACTGTGGAAGAAGACACGGGAAGTGACATCACGGGTGAGCACCAGCTGTTTTCAAGCCCACTTAGAAGGAAAAATATCTACACTAGTTTTAAGTTTTATTAGTCATATACATATACAGTTTATTTATCGAATGCAAAGTCCTTAAGCCAAGCAGTTGCCTCCTGGTCTGCTGTATGGAGAGTAACTAATCCTCCTATCAGTCTTTGGAGAGGACAAACTTCTATGATGTGTTCCATGGTTTGCATATACAGTAACAACAGTGGAAGTCATAACGGCCTGTGTTTCGGTTAATGTTAGGAAAGGGTGAAAGGGAAAACCATTACGCAACCACTTAGAAGACAAACCACGCTCTATAAAAGCAAACCTTTACCACACGGTGTCTTTTCTAAATTCACCCAGAAACCTATTAAATGGGATAATTTACAGACCGCCGGCGTGTTGAGACTCACCAGGGTGTAGACGATGGCCCCCATAGCGGCGTACAGCATGTGCAGCCATGGCATCTGTTGATGACAACATAGTGGTGATGTCAGTGGGTATGCGGTCGTATGAAACATATTGGCCAATACAGTTTTCATAAGCTGCTGTGCGCTGATATTCATAACTTACTATCAGCCAATATTGTTATTCATGAACAAATACAAGCTGATACCGATGTCCATACGCTACCAAAGGTCGATACAGATATAGGCGGACACCGATATCCAGAACTCACTATTGGTCAGTACAGATATTCATAAACTGCTATGGCCAATACAGATATTCACACAAGCTGTACTGAGATTTTGGTTATTCTTCTCACATGACATCAACAGTGGCATATAAACACAGCAGCATGGGACGAAATTTGATCTGTTTTGTCATATTTTCACATAATCTACTGATTATTACATACATTTTTAACATAACAGATAATATAAAGATGAAAGGACTGTTGTGTGTCACTCACATATTTGAAGGACAGCACGATGGTGGTGATGATGCCCGTCACCAGCATCACAATCCCCAGCACACAGAACAGACCTTGGCACTTGGTGAAGTCCACCTGAGAGGACGGACACACACACACACACACACACACACACACACACACACACACACACACACACACACACACACACACACACACACACACACACACACACACACACACACACACACACACACACACACACACACACTTCACTAAAAGTAGAGAGGGATTTCCCTTTTGAAGGTCTGGGTGATCAAACCATCGTCACCGCCTTTCCTGGCTCCACTAAACATGATAAAACTATATAACGATAGCAATGTGTGTCGGTCAGTACAGAGTTTGCGGAGAACATAACAGTGAACTGCCATTTAAGTACTTCACAGGCGCAAAAAGATACAAGCTAGTGCAACGAACGTGCGAGTGATTTTGACAAATTATATTGGTAACCGATGTTTTAGTGAGAGCCAGGAGAGAGCAACAATAGTTTGATCAGCCGTAGATGTCTTACAAAACCCCTCGTACCTTAGTCTGGAAGCAGAAGACGGTAACGACAATGCAGACCACAGCTGTGATACCCAACGCCAGGAACACTGATTTGGTATCATAGTGACTGATGAAGGAATAAAAACCGTTGGCACAAATAGCTCACATTGACATGGAGAGATGCTTTCATCCACAGTGACTTAAAAGTGAGGCTGAGAACGATCGAAGAATACAATCAAAATGTGAGTGGCTACAACAACAACAACAACAACAACAACAAAATAACTGCACAAAATGCAGAGTAGCTACAGGTATATAGGAATCAGAACATAAGTTAGCAGATTCATTTATATTCATCATTTTGCATTATTAGTGGTAGTCAAGTCAATTGGTCTTTACATCTAAGAGACCGCACATCTCAACAAAGTGCGTTCTAAATTAAACATAGACATTGAGTAACTACAACAAGTAGTTATTTAAATTGTTATTTAGTTATTTAAATTGTACACATTGATAGTTTTTAATTGAGAGTTTTATGAAGCACCTCACCTGGATATGGACCCGGTCATGTAGGACAGGGCCAGGGTCTGTACAGAGCACAAGAGGATTGCGTCAACACAAACACAGAAAGCACAAACAGAAACTTTGCTTCTAACTATTTGGCCGTTGTTAGTGTATCGTTTCCGATTGCGTTGTCCATCACATAAATTCCAAGTACACGCTTTTAGTGAGACGCTTGTAGAGCACATCTTATTCATTGTGTGTGCAGTAGTACATACTACATCGACAGAAGTTACTTAAAAAACATTTAATATTTTCTTTGCATTTTTGGACTTACAAATATAAGCAGCAGGATGACATTCCATGGGAATTTCCTCCTGAAAAAAGCAGAAAATTTCAATTAAAGAAAGCATTACAATTTATATTTTGAGTGGAAAATCCTATCTAGTCGTCTGGTTTTCACTCACCTAGGTCCCGTGCAACAGACCAGAACAAGGTGCGTTACAAAATACACGCCGCTAGAAAAAGGCAAAGAAAAGGAGAGAAAGGCAGAAGATGCTTCACATCATATTCATGGGTATTAGTGGGACTCGAGTTTATTTGTAGCCGAACACGAATTTCATTACGATGTCATTACTTACAACGAGGCCCAGTAGATGGCAGGGTTTTGTTGCACAAACACCCGGACAGGTTCACTAAGAAGACAGAGAGAGACACAGTTACAAACCACATGGCGTCCACATTTACATTCAGCGGACGCGTTTGTCCAAGGCGGCTTACAATAAGTACATTTGTCCGTATAAAGCACAACAACAATATATCACCGTCGGTACAGCAAGGATGTCCATAGAACAAGTTTCTAAGTGCACCATCATTGCTAGGTTTAGCGATCCTGTCTGGTATACAGCAGCATGGACGGCTAGGGTCAGATGCTATACGATGCTAAGTACCATTTCATCGGCGGGACGTAGGAGCATACAAGGCGTGTGGAAGCTGTGTCCGCGACGCGTGTACTTACACAAACACAAACACGGCCACGATCGCCGTAGTGACAAGCAGCTGGCTGGCCAATATCATGTACACCTGAGGGAAGACGGACGCAGCGGTGAGAATATTCCCCCCCCCCTTACCTGAACAGGTCAACACAATCTTCTGAGTGAGCAAAGCGGCGTTTGTTTGTTTGTGTTCCTTACCTTCCGGATGAAGGCGTGGCGAACGCTGAGGCTGTCCCAACCGCTGTCCCTCGCAGCAAACCCCTCCCCTTCCAGGTCATCTGGTCAGAGAGGGAGAGACTGTCAACACTTTACCACAGTGACCTCACTGCGTGATGACACAGTGACCTATTCAGTCATTTATCATCCACAGAAGCCCTCACGTCGGTGAGCCGCAGGTTGTGGCGAGGGCATCTTGGCTCAAAGACGCCCACAGGTTAAACCTCATTTTCTAGCCGCAGCTGGCGCGGCTCGTACGGCGGCATGTCGCACGCCTTTGGAAATCCCGAAGCGCCGCACGGCGAGTCCTGTCCACCACACCGACGTTGGGGCCAAACGGTGGCTACGAACGCCATAGCCACGCGTGGACCGTCCACGTACTTCGCGACTAGTGCACCAATGGCGACTATTATGCCCGCCATGCTACCCATACATCAGAAGACGTTGAAAAGATTTGGAAAAGACTCTTCAGCTCACACCTGCTCACATCTAAAGACAAGTGTTTCGAGTTTTTAGTCAGAGCCGAGTCTCAGACTGAGATTTTACAAAGACTGTGAAACTTGCAGGGTCACTACTTACAAGACTCTCTTATTCTTTTTTCCCACCATGCAATTTTTTCCCATCATGCCCATCGCCGGTATTTCTTGTTCTTGTTCGTCCATTGTTGTTCTTCTTGTTCTTCTTGTTCTGACTGTTTCCTGTTTCCGCTTTTGTCAGAGCTCATCTATTGGTTGTTGATTGTGTTACGTCACTGCGACTTGCGATAACATCAAACACGTTTGATGTTATGATCTGAAACAGCGCAGATTACGACCTTAAACTTAACGATCGAGACGACGGGAGCGCGCTGTGACTCCAGAAAAACTCAGAGATTTACTAAAGACGTTCAGTTTTTAGTCTGGGACTGTGAAAATCTTTTGGTGTAAGCCCTAGGCTGCTGAAATTGGGATTCAAACCCAGTGCCGCTCTCTCGGCACTTTGAATCCCCCGCAGGTCGTACCTGAGCTGAAGACGTCTGAGGGCATCGTGGGCGGCATCATGGGGGGGATGGGCGGCATCTGCGGGTGGCCGGAGTACCCATAGCCGCCGCCGCCGCCGCCGGGCTGAGGCTGCCCCCCCGGGTACGGACCGGGAGGGTAGCCCCCGGGCTGGCCCGCGTAGGGGGGCGCGTTGGGACCGGGGTAGGGTGCGGACGGGTGGCCCTGGGGAGCCCCGCCGTAGCCGGGGAAGCCGTAGGCCGGGGGAGGGGGGTAGGCCCCGCCTCCTCCTCCCCCCTGAGGGCCGTACAGCGGGGCGTGGGCGTCTTCGTAGCCGGGGGGGTAGTCTGACCTGGACATGGTTACCTAGAGGAGCAGGGGGAGGAGGAGCAGGAGGAGGAGAAGCAGGGGGAGAGGAGGGAGAAGGGCGAGAAGCAGGGGGAGAGGAGGGAGAAGAGGTAGAAGGAGAAGGCCGAGAAGCAGGGGGAGAGGAGGGAGAAGGAGAAGGCCGAGAAGCAGGGGGAGAGGAGGGAGAAGGAGAAGGGCGAGAAGCAGGGGGAGAAGGGCGAGAAGCAGGGGGAGAAGGGCGAGAAGCAGGGGGAGAAGGGGGAGAAGCAGGGGGAGAGGAGAGAGAAGGGGGAGAAGGAGAAGGGCGAGAAGCAGAGGGAGAAGGGTGAGAAGCAGGGGGAGAGGAGGGAGAGGAGGGGGAGAAGGGGGAGAGGAGGGTGGGTCAGGAACTCACTGGTGTCTGAGATCAAAGTACGTTTATTACATCAAACTTGAGACCTTTGAAACACAGTCTATTCATAGTGCTTTACATGTGGGGGTCACATTTGAAAATTTACATTTAAAAAAGGGACAACTTGTTAAAACACAATAAAAGACAATCGTGAGAAGTGAGAGAAATGCAACACAAAAGCATAAGACGGTAAAAGACACACAGATGCCCGTGTGACTTTTAACACCCTGACCGGCCCTCTGTATGAAACTAAGAACATCAGCCATGGACTCATCAGGAGGCCTATACTGAATGAGTGGTCATAGAGGTGTGTGTGTGTGTGTGTGTGTGTGTGTGTGTGTGTGTGTGTGTGTGTGTGTGTGTGTGTGTGTGTGTGTGTGTGTGTGTGTGTGTGTGTGTGTGTCCGTCCACATGCGTAACCACTTCAACGTGTGTATTCAACACGTGTGACCACATGTTGAAGGGTAATGTCCCCACTTTGTGTGTCGCTGTACAAATACACCCAAACAACAACACACCAGTTATCCTTATCAGAGTGTCTGAGGGCAGCGCTCCTTGGCTGATAAGAAGCAACTTACAACAAAATAACATTTATTTAACAAAGTAGTCGTGACTAAATAGGTGGCGAAGAGGTTTTACTTTCCGAAAGCAACACAGATCGAGTCATTGTGCATTCCCAATCACCAGGCGACAGGAGGGGGAAAACAAACACAAATGGAAAGAAACGGCTCAGCCCACCTCCGGCCAACCATTACAGGGCGGAGGAGGCGCTGGTTTTAGGAGGAGGTGCTGGTTTTAGGAGGAGGTGCTGGTTTAGGAGGAGGTGCTGGTTTTAGGAGGAGGTGACGTAAACAAGCACAAGCACCGCCTTATGGCTCTCACTGGCGGACAGTCATCCAACAAGCAAATGTTTTCAGGAAATTTTATTTGGCCAAATGCCCCCCCCCCCCCCCCCCCCCCCCCACACACACACAAATGCCCCCCACCTCTCTCTCACTCACACACACACACACACACACACACACACACACACACACACACACTAAAACAACAACACATCTCAGATGCAACCTTTACATCTTTTCCATTATGTAGATGTAACATGCAACACTGTAACACAACATGCACACTCCTGGTGAGATCAAATACGTTTTCGGACGCATGTCACGTGACATGCGTCCGAACACGGCACGTGCGTTACACGTTACAAACGCGTTACACGTTACAGAACCGTTACACGTTACAAATGCGTTACATGTTCACACGGCGTTAGACGTTCACACGGCGTTACGCGTTACAAATGCGTTACACGTGTATACTGCGTTACATGTTTACATGGTGTCACACGTTACAAGGCGTTATGCGATTCCACCACGTTACATGTTTACAAGGTGTTAACAAACCTTACACGCTCGCGCGCTTGACGTGGGAACATGGCGGAGGGGCAGGGGGAAAAAAACTCACCTAACGAAGAGGATGAAGACTTCCCGCGGTAGTTTGGAAAACAAAGTGGTCAGTGTGTCGCCTGGTCCAGCACTGCCATTCACTATGGTGGTGGAGGTGGAGGTGGAGGTGGAGGTGGGGGGTGTGGAGAGAGAGAGAGAGAGAGACAGTTTATGAAAGACACAACTTCGGAGCGGCAGCCACCCAGTGAACGCACCTCGCCCCGATGACAGGCGCACTTCCTGGTAGCCCAGCGCCAGGCAGGGTGGAGCCCACACACACACACACACACACACACACACCATGGACACACCCAGGCTCCTGGCCACGTGACCAGAGGGGGGAGGGAGAGCGAGGGAGACAGAGAGAGAGAGACCGAGAGAGAGGGAATGTGTGTTTGGTTAGAAGTGATTGAAGCCAGCTGCGTGAAAGTTGAAAACGCGTCACTTCCGCATTCTCCGATTACAGCAGAGGTCTATGGGAGTCCCGCAGAGCCATTGAAGGAGAGAGTTGCCACACTCCTTCAATGGCTCTGGGGGGTGGCATCTCGTCCACACCCTCCCCTGGCTTTCCATTGGTCCAAACCATGCATGGCGTCTGCATCCAGGTCAGTGGTCACAACACCTGTTGTCAGATAGATACCGGTTGATAGATGGATATAAAGAGACACAAGCTTGTTCTTTCTTTTGTTTTTTATGAAAAAACATCCTTACAAATGTCTTGTCACCAATATCTTCTCACCTCTTAAACACAAACATTTAGATGTGACAAAGACACAATAGGTTTACGCAATTAACCCATGTAACGGTGATTAAGAATATTTATTTGTGTTATTCAGCATTTCATTGCCATAAACAGATACTCCATTCTTAGACAATATCTCTAACTGTAAATCAAATGTTATACCCTCACAGAAAAATCTCTCTCTCTCTCTTATGACACAAGTGTTCAAAGAATGAACTTGGACAGAGAACATTCAAAATACATGAACAAGACAGACGCTGCGTGGACCAAGTGCTTCAGGTTGTCTTGCATTGCGGTTGACACGTATTACACTTGACTTATGGATCTAGACAAACGGACGGCTTTGCTGGCTTTGGCACCGTCGGGTAACCCCGAGTCCTAGTGAGCGGTCTAGTGCAGGGCCATCTCGGTGAGGACCAGCTTCTTGGTGAGCGTGTACTTGGGCTGGGGCATCTGTTTGTAGTTGAGATACTCTTGCTTGCTGACCTCGCGGTTGACTCGCGTGAGCGTGGTGAGGAGGTCATCGTTTCTGCACGGAAGAAGAAGAAGAAACATGAATACAAACGTCGGTTGGATCGAACCACATTAGCCAGAGGAAGAGGCATTCACCAGGCCCATTAGGTCTCCATGCTGTATTTCCTCGTAATTGCGGACGTTATCGCAATATCTCGCGTGAATCAAAGTGAATCTCGCGTGAATGCAAGGCAAAACAAACTTTTTACACCACTAAAATAATCACACAGAGAGAAAAGAGAAAAAAGGTGCACCAACAACCTTGTCTATATGTTGATATTATATCAATATTGTGATACGAGACTAGATATCGAAATAAGAAAATACTAAAAAAGTACTAATAGTACTTTTGATTGGTCAAGTATTTAATTCACACAGGTTTTACCATGTGGTTATTTATTTATCGAATTACCAGAAAACATGCTATATCGTGATAAACATCGTTATCAAGATATTAAATGACCTATATCGGGATAGAAGATTTTGGCCATATATCGCCCTGCAGCCCTAGCTTGAAACAGCATCCAACCCCCCCTCTCCCCCGCCTCCCCCACTGCCTCTCACCTCTTGGCCGACACCAGCAGCTGACGGCACAGCTCCTGGATGTAGATGGACCCCGTGGACGTGTTGCGGAACGACTTGCATTCCTCCACCGTCGCCATGCCCATCAGGAAGTCGGCGTCCCCGGCCACCAGCTCCACCGCCAGGGGCCCCGCGTCCGCCTCCAGGCTGACGCTGCCCATGGACGGCTCCTCCTCCTGGGGCCGGGGCGGACACGGCACAGACCCCCGCTGGAAGTTGCTCCCCTGGCAGGCCTGGACGAAGAACAGCTTGGGCTTCCCCGCCAGCGTGGGGGCCCGCTCGCTGGTGAAGGGCCCCCGCAGATCGCTCAGGGTCACTTCCTTCCCGTCCGTCCCAAACACACACTCCTTGTCCCCGTGGGACAGCACGCACACCACCTGGCCCGCGGCAGAGGAACACAGGGCAGGGTGGTCTGGTGGTTAGAGGGTGTTGGACTCTGTGTGTGTAGTAATACCCTGTAGGCATCCCTGAGCAATACCTCATACAGGGTTAACGACGTATGCTATTATTGAGTTTGGTTGTTTAGCAGATACTTTTCTTCAAAGCGACCACGTGGTCCCTCTTAACTACACCAATGCAGTTACTCATCTCATACTTCCTGTGAGATTTGTATGTCAGTTAACAAGAAGAAGAACAACAACAACAATAATAATAAAAATGACAGCGTGGAGAATTTTTTGATGAACGGAAATGGATATCCCTCTCTCTTTCTCTCTCTGTCTCCCGCCACCGTCCGCTCATTGCGAAGTATCCGTCTACAGTAGGGGTCGAAATGAGCTTTCGATCATCAAAATCGTTTTTGGGGGGTGCCCCTGTCATCTAGCGGCTCTTTTATTTTTTGTTTTAAACAGTTTGTTGTTCCCAATTTGGTGAAATACATTTTTTATTTAAAAAATGTATTTATATTTCAAATAATTCATTTAAATTTGATCATATGGCCTAACTGTGGTACATTCCCAAAGAAATATATATCACACATACCATGAAGCCTATCTTTTTTTAAAAGAATTTGAAAATGTAAATGACAGTTGTCAGGGCATAAAACCAATGATCTGTTGATCTTTACCAATCAAGACTCGATAGTCTAATGATGGCATAGCTGTCAGTGCTGAAAAAAAAATGGAATCGTGACCTTAAAATCGAAAGTCAATTCGAATCGTGGACTTGGAGAACCGTGACACCCCTAGTCTCCAGGCGTTATCCTCGGTGAGGCGAGAAGGACGGGGACTAGGGGTGACTCAAGGCTGCAGACGTTGGAGGGTTGAACCACAGAAGAAGGCTGCTGCTCACCAAGACGTCCGCCGTGGTAAAACTCCTTTTCCCCAGTTCGTTCAGCACGCTGCGCATGCGGCCTGCAGTCAGGTCGCTGTGCACCTCCACCTGGAAGCCCAGCTTCCCAAACACGTCCTGCAGGGACTCTGAGGGAATGCAGAGAGGAGCAGGTAAGAGACAGACAGTATACCCAGAGCACACCGGAAGGATCGTGAGACCGTTTGGGGCGAATCACATCGAACGGCGTGGCAACAGACACGGGCGCCTCGAAAACGTGTGTTTTGGGAGAACTGCTTGGAGCGCCTGTGGAGCGGGGCTGCAACTGTGCCTTTCTAACCGTTTCAACAGTAAAAATTGATCTCTGCACGATAAGAACGACCTCTCCCAAACGGAATAGAAAAAGATGCTTACTCTCGTCCTCTTGGGTTCCTGATCGGTTTTTGAACTTGATCGTTTCAAAGTGTTCGTTGTTGATGACCATACACGTCCCCCGAGGTTTATACCTCAGTGTGTAGAAGTCCTTTTCGCGCTGCAAACAAACAAACAAACAGATTAAACCAGTAAAGCAAGATGAATAAATCAACCATTACTCAATTCATAAACTCATCACCCTGAGAGAGAGTGACCGTGGCGCGTCGCCATGGTTACCTGGTGCGTTTCATCATTGGGATCGGAGTTGGAGAAGGGACTCTGTGCTGTGCCGGTGGGTGAAGTGTCGCCTGCGAACCCAAAAGGTACGCAGGTTAAACAGAGCGCTCGAATGCGGATTCTGAACATTTTGTAACCTGAGACGTATCGGTTTAACTGCACTTCAGTTAGGCTATTGTTTAGGGCAGGGTACTTTGCCAGGCCACCATAGCTTCTTCTTTGTCATTGGAAAGAGATAGGTGAGGGGCGGGGTTGGTTGGTTGCAACCTCACTGCTAGATGCCACTAAATCCTACACACTGCAACTTTAAGTAAAAGTGTGTGTGTGTGTGTGTGTGTGTGTGTGTGTGTGTGTGTGTGTGTGTGTGTGTGTGTGTGTGTGTGTGTGTGTGTGTGTGTGTGTGTGTGTGTGTGTGTGTGGGGGGGGGGGGGGGGGGGGGGGGTGCAGGTGTTGTGTGGTAGAAGCCACTCACTGTTGGGCACAGAGGGTGGGGATACCTCAGGGCACCCTCTCTGTGAAAGCAAACACAGAAACAATATGTCAATGAGTCAGTTCAGGATCTCGTTACACCATATTGATTAGTCAGGGGCATTAATACACACACACACACACACACACACACACACACACACACACACACACACACACACACACACACACACACACACACACACACACACACACACACACACACACCTGGTTGTTTATGATGACACGGGGCCTCTCCTGATCCCTGATTGGCTGACCAATGCGTGGCGGCTGCGATGCAGACACACCTGCCAAGTCAACACACATTTGTCATTCGACTCATTCTGCAGTAACACAGCATTGTAGACATGAAGTGTGTGTGTGTGTGTGTAATGTAGGGCTGTCCCCCCTTAGTCGGCCAAGAACACTGCGACTAATTAGTCGACTGTGAGGGGTCAGCCCTCGCGTAATGTGTACCATTCTTGTATTTCTGCAGTGTTATGGCGAGCTGCGCATCAAGCTGCTGTAGTATGGCGTGAAGCTGATCCAGCTGATGTCCAGACAGCTGCCCACTGTCCTCCATGAGAGAAAACACATCCAACGCCGTCTAGGACAAGAGCAGAAGACCGTCAACATGTATTCCCTGTGCGTGCGTGTGTATACACACACACACACACACACACACACACACACACACACACACACACACACACACACACACACACACACACATATATGTATATGTATACGCATTCTTACAGTGCATTGCTCAATTTGCCCCCGGCCCACTTTCTGCAGCCCACTGTCGCTGAGCAGGAACTTCATTGTTTTTACATTCTTCTCAGTCATGTCCTCGTAGAGGTTGTACAGCATCACCCTGACGGAGGAGGAGCAGGTTAGCTGGTTGGGTTAAGGCGGGGGGTGCAAAAGAGGAGGAGGAGGAGGAAAAGATATAGGAGTAAACAGGAATCACGTGTTACTGATTGATCGCACCTATAATCTGACAGCATTGGAATGGAGTCGGTCTGAGGGCCGACCGGCTCCAGCAGGCCGAGCAGCTTGGGCCGCTTGATGGTGAGGAGCAGTTCAGACAGGAAGCTGCTGTTGCTGAGCAGATCTTTCTGGTCCAGTTGAGTAAACAGGTCTTTCCCATCTCTGACCTAGGGGGGGGGGAACAGGCAGGGCTCGTCATACACCCACAAACAAGACAGATGACAAACAAGACAGAAAGAAAGGAGCACTTGCCTCCTTCAGCCCCCTCTTGCTGAGGACATCCCGACACAGGAAGCAGAGGGCGGACACTTCCTCCGAACCGAGATCATCATCGATGCTGGCGAGTCTGCTCAGGTCCATTTGGGGAGACCGGCGAGGCTTCCCCTCTCTCTCTCTTTGTCTGTCTCTCTCTCTCTACCGGGATGGGGTTCAGTTTGTGAACTTGTTAAAGACTAATAAGCAGTAACACGGAGAGAAACCTCGGCCACAACCGCCAACTACCGGTATTTGATGCGCGTGGCCTGCGCGTGGGGTGTGGTTATGGTTGGCGACGTTACATCAGCCGATTTTCTAAAACTAAAAAAAGGGACTAAACACGCGTCACCGTCTGCAGTCTAACATAAAACACGTTTTATAACCCACCTGTCCGCCGACCAACTTTAAAATGAACTCGCGAATGGAGGCGGACTTCTTGCTTTCGGTTTGTTTCCAAGGCCGAACTTGTTGTGTTGTTTTCATGCGCGAGTATGCGCGTCACTGGTGACGTAGGCACACGTCACACACGTAGTGGCCGCTCATTGGCCAAGCGGACCTACAGCTATGCTCGAGGGTATTTTAGGGACTTTTTCTAGTGCCAGGGTTCCCAAGTTGCAAAAACTCATTTCAGGGAGCTTCCGACTGCGCCCCCCCCCCCTAGCCAACCCAACCCAACCCAAACCTACTCCCACCTCGCCCCACACACACACACACACACACACACACACACACACACACACACACACACACACACACACACAAGAACTTTAGGGCCCCTGGGCCCAGATGTATAAAGGGCCCCCTGTTAATTGTTGTATACAGGTGTTGGGGGGATCTGGGGGTCCTCCCCCAGAACATTTTGAATTTGGTTGATGTGATTTCCTGTTTTCTGGTGCATTTTGGGGATGGCCAATACCTAAATTCAATCAGATTCATAGCCTACATCCTGATTTGCTGATATTGAGGGGGTGACTTCATGCAAAGGCTTGGGATTCAGGGCCCCCTGACCCCTTGGGGTCTAGTCATATATAGGCCTAGTCAGTACAGGTTACAAAAAATTACAACACTAATGCAAGTTTTTAAACTCACCTCAACATGCCTTTTGCAATCATTTAAACCACCATAGGAAATGTTGAAGTCACTGTTGCAAACAGTGCAGCGTGCCAGACTATCATTATTTCTAACTGAAATCATACAGGGATAGACCTTAGTATAGTCTGAATTAAAAGGAGTTTTATATTTTCGCTTTTTAGGGATCTCTGCATTTGCCATGACGCTTCAGCTCTGGGAGACAGACTGCAGTATTCCTGAGCGCGCGATACATTCGAGTGGAATGCTCAGTTAAACCGCGACTCGATTGGTCAGCTGTCAGTAAGAGCGGCCAATCACAGGGTTCCATTCACACTCTGTCACACACGCAGCACGTATCTCTCTTGCGCTTCTCTTTCTCCATAGACATAGAAAAAAGTCTTTCTCGCTGGCTTGGTCGGATTTCCGGGAGATTGTATATGATTTGCTTGCATCAGGGAGACGCTATTAATTTGTGGGAGACTCCCGGAGACTTAGGAAGTCTGTAGTGTAGGCCTGCAGACCTAAGATATTAAATATGTAATGAACAAAAACTGAAAAAAATAAAATAACTTAAAAATAATAAACACATATTTGCAAACAAATAAGTATGTGCCCTAAGCGTAATGAGCTTGAACATAGTTTGATTATTTGGAAGGCATTGTCACACCGAAGACCATCTGACGACGAGTTCAAAACATTCAACTTTATTAAAACACAACAGCGCACAGCAAATTGTCAAACATGTAACTACGAATGCTAATGTTGTGATTATTATACTAACGCTTTTACAATCTACGACCACATCTAGCACCCAGGTTCTGTATACTTCCCCAGGAGGTGAGGAGGTCTAGATGAAGTTCGGTCCTGGACATCAACGTGAGCTGAAAGGCAGGAAGTACTCTTTGGCAAAATGTACGACGTCATCCGGTTTCCGTAGCAACAGGAACTGCAGGAAGTCAGAAAGAAGCGTGCGGAGCTCCGGGTGCCGTCGAAGGTAAGAGGCGTGGTCCGCCTGGAGTTCCTCCTATATAACACACGCACACGCACACACACACACACACACACACACACACACACACACACACACACACACACAGGACTTTATGTATGTGTACCCTGCGGTTGGTCAAGTATTAAATGTGAAATATATATTTGAGAAGATACTTTTTTTTCAGTCACCTTTCTGTCGAGGAACTTGGAATGCATCTCCATGTCCTCCTCCCAAACCAGAGGTCTCTTCACAAAGGGTGGCTTGTCATTCTTTGCATCTAGCACACACACACACACACACACACACACACACACACACACACACAGTGATTATCTTATTCTACTTAAGATTGTACATCGACACGTGTGTGTGTGTGTGTGTGTGTGTGTGTGTGTGTGTGTGTGTGTGTGTGTTCACCCTTTTCCAGCTGTGGGGGGAGTTGCAGAAGCCTCATGGTGACAGGTGAGCCCACCTGCTCTCTGCTGGCCATGTGCCTGATGGGAAATGAATCCAACAAGCACAGGTCAACACCGCCCGCAACACACACTGCTCACCTCAGAAACACGAACTGATACATATTAGCAGGAACTGGAAGTTGGGCCATCTTTTGTGTGTGTGTGTGTGTGTGTGTGTGTTTTTTTTACCCATCTGCCAGGAAGTAGCAACGCCAGAAAGTGGGGACCTCCCCGGTGGCCTCAACCACCCGCTCCAAACCAAACACCTCCACTGTCTCTTGCCCCACCGCCAGCTGTTTCACACCCAGTGACCTCTGACCCCAGAGAGACAGAGAGAGAGAGACAGAGAGAGAGAGACAGAGAGAGAGAGAGAGAGAGAGAGAGAGTATTCTATCAAGCAAGAATCTCAATCAAGAAACACATTGTTTGTTGATTCATATATTTAGTAATCACCTTTTATTTACAGCTTAAAGGCCCTGTCCAATAGAAGTCAGATGGCAAAACCGGAGGTTGCGGCGGGACATAGATTTTCAAAAAGTGGGAGGTTTTGTTGCGTTTTTTATTTTTATTATATTATATTTATTTTTTTTTATATTTATTTTTTGGTCTACATCACGGTATTGAAGTCATTTCACTATAGTTTGGACCTAAGATAGCTTTTTTCATTTTGTGGGAACTGTAACCTCTACTCACATAGGTGGTGTGTGTGAGGTTTGATTCCTGGTCGAGGGAGGGGAGGGTCATGTTCTCCGGCACGCTCCTCCTCAGGGCCATCACACGCATCAGCAGCAGGCTGGAGCCCTCACTCAGCAGCCCTCGTAGAGCAGACAGAGTGTGGCTGTCGCTCTGCCGAGTCACCTCCTGCACACACACACACACACATATCCTCATAGAGCAGACAGACTGTGGCCATTGCTCTGCTGCATCACCTCCTGCACACACACATACACACACACACACACACACACACACACACACACTCACCCAGACGCATCCTTGTAGAGCAGACTGTAGTTGATCTGCCTGCTTTCTGCACACACGCACGCATGCACACACACACACACACGAATAGCAAGCAACTGTTGTGGAAAAAACTCGTACAACATTTAACATTTAACTTGACACAATAAGAGAGTTCGGGAGATCTGAAGTATGAAAGATAAAGACTTTATTTGTACTCAAGAGCAAGCACAAATATAGCCGAGTTTGTTTGACAAAGAACTGGTATTGTGATTCAGACTTCAGGCTACCTTTGTGGTTTCCTCCTCCATGGATTAATAACCCAATCACAACAACCTATACATTGTTTACCTATTCGAACCTAAAGATTAGGCTCCTCCCCTGTGGCCCGTTCACACCTCCACCCCAGCTGGGCATACTATTACACTACTGCAGCACATGTCCTTGTGAGATAAAATTAACTATAAACTAAATCACTGATTTGAGATAGTTTACATATAACAAATAGTAAAGTAACAATTCAAAGAAAACAGTTGTACCTGTAACAAAATATGAGTCAACATAAATATGCATGACAACCTGTATAAGCACAATGAAAATCACACCTACCCAATAAATATTCATTTAACCAATTGACTATGATACCACAATTTATGATTGTAGAATCCACTCAGAGTATGCAATGATTAACTTTAAAGATAACTTTAACTTAATTAACCATATGTAAGTAGAATAGAGTCAAAGAGACTAAGGTGTCTAGACAGGTCTACTTTCCACAGGGTTGTCAGTTGACCCCCCTCTGACCGGGAGCCAAATGGGGTAAATACAGATGTGTGAGTATCTTGCTGCGTAATTAACAACTGTAAGGGGCCGCATTATCAACACAATAGCCTATAGGTTCATCCCAGACTAGGCAGGATGTTCACGTGAGGGTTTAGTTGATTCAGTCACCTTGATCAGTGACTTTGTTCTGTTCCTCTCAGGGCAACACCCTGAAAATCTAATTATATTGGGGGCACTGAGCATCAAAGGTTTGTTTATATAAGAGTGTCCCCATCTGTGGTTCTCTGTATTTCTCCATACTCTCCATATTAGATTCATATAGCATAATGACGAGACAATAATTATGTATTATCATTAAATGTAACGGTAAATTTCTCCCACACAACCAGCAGCAACCTCACCTCCCCTACAGCAGTGGTCTTGTCCACCATCATCTTTTCATCTCGCTGCACCATGTGACTCCTCCTCTCCATCTTGTGGTCCTGGAGCTGTGGGGGGCGGGGCATAGAGTTCCCGTATTAAAATGTTAAATATAGAAACTGAAGGGCTAAACACTAGCTGGACATGTGAACGCCATCTTGGTTCTAAACGCTAGCTGGACATGTGAACGCCATCTTGGTTCTAAACGCTAGCTGGACATCTGAACGCCATCTTGGTTCTAAACGCTAGCTGGACATGTGAACGCCATCTTGGTTCTAAACGCTAGCTGGACATGTGAACGCCATCTTGGTTCTAAACGCTAGCTGGACATGTGAACGCCATCTTGGTTCTAAACGCTAGCTGGACATGTGAACGCCATCTTGGTTCTAAACGCTAGCTGGACATGTGAACGCCATCTTGGTTCTAAACGCTAGCTGGACATGTGAACGCCATCTTGGTTCTAAACGCTAGCTGGACATGTGAACGCCATCTTGGTTCTAAACGCTAGCTGGACATGTGAATGCCATCTTGGTTCTAAACGCTAGCTGGACATGTGAACGCCATCTTGGTTCTAAACGCTAGCTGGGTCTGTTTCTCTCTGCAGATCGGTCTCATAGACATATATACCGGTGTGGCCTCGATCCCATTGAAAGCCTTTTCCAAACATGTTGAAACGCTAGGACCAATCAGCGCTCTGGGAGGGAGTTTCAGTTCACGAGAAACAAGGAGCGCCGCAGTCTGCCCAATTAAAAAACAATGGTGGCGCCCGAGGAAAGTGTAGCAATCAAAACAGTTTTATCTGAAATAGACGATGAACATACATCTGCATGGAGGGCTTTTTTCTCAGATTAGAATATGTTTTTGCTTTACTTCCAACCAGATTCATCAAGACGAAGAGAGCCCAAGCGTCACTCTGATTGGCTGGAGTTTTTTGAAAAAGGTAAGGCCACAGTCATATTTGGAAATCAATTGCTGCCCAGCTAAGGCCAGACTGATATTCATTGTGAAACGTGTGTGTGTTTGTATGGCCAAAGATTCCTAAACAATGACGTGCCTTTTAAGGCGACTGGTAAGGACGTTCCTGGTAGCACTGGGAACCAGAGTTATGTTCTCGTAGTTTTCATTTCTCTTCTGTGGGAGACGCCATGGTTTGAGCCGCATTTTAAAAGAAACATTTCTGCCTTTCCAAAATTCAAAATTCAAATTCATTATTCATCCTAAACACATCTTTGTTGTAATATAACTTTAGGAAAGAATTACTGCATCACCAAGTTAAGAGAAAAGCTAACACCCTGTTTGTTAGTCCCTGCCCACTATCCACATTTAACCTCCTGCCAGACATGCCAGATGGTTTGTTACACAACCACCTGGGAAGGCGTCCGTGGAAACTGTTTGGAAAAGGGCGGGCACTTTCAAAAAATACTTGGCAAGTGATTGGATAAACCATCTGTCTATCACGGCTAACGTCAACCAATCAGATCAACAAACCATATGACGTAGTAGGAGAGCGAAAACATCTTATCCTTCGAGAAAAGCCTTCAGTGCCGTTTTTTGATCTTTTTTCAATGAGGATATGCAGTTCTCTCTCAGTCCAGAGAACTGCATCTACGCTAACCTCTTTAGGAGCCGCCATTGTTGTTTTCAAACGGCTGATTCTGGCTGTCGCCACACCTAAACCCCGCCCCAAAACCACGTAGCTGCCATTAGTTCCTCTGATTGGTCGGAACCACTGTGGGTCGGCCACAAGCCGTAACCTGAAGCCCGGCTAGTGGTCCCACTCCCAGCAGACACTTTTTATCATGTATGGGCCTGGCATGGAGTAGGCTAGTAGTAGTGTAGCAGTATAGTAGTAGTAGGCTAGTAGTAGTGTAGTAGTAGTAGGCTGGTAGTAGTATAGTAGTAGGCTAGTAATAGTATAGTAGTATAGTAGTAGTAGGCTAGTAGTAGTGTAGTAGTAGTAGGCTGGTAGTAGTGTAGTAGTAGTAGGCTGGTAGTGTAGTAGTAGTGTAGTAGTAGTAGGCTGGTAGTAGTATAGTAGTAGTATAGTACTAGGCTAGTACTAGTAGTACTAGTAGTAGTGGTAATAGTAGTAGGCTAGAACTAGTAGTAGTAGAAGTAGAAGTATAGTAGTAGTAGTAGTGATAGTAGTAGTAGCAGTAGTATTAGTAGAAGTAGAAGTAGAAGTATAGTAGTAGTAGTAGTAGTAGTAGTAATAGTAGTAGTAGTAGTAGTAGTAGTATTAGTAGTAGAAGTAGAAGTATAGTAGTAGTAGTAGTAGTAGTAGTAGTAGGTAGTCTCACCTGGACATATTCATGGAGGTCCTGCTCCAGTGTCTCCATGGCAACAGAGATGTAGGCTCAAATAGAAACATTGACAAGAAGAGTCAAATACCTGCACATACATATACCACAGATCCTTGTCCAGCGACCACTCATCCTGTACACCACTCACCTAGCAGCCTACCACCCAGCTGGCGCTAGGTGAACACGGCCCATTACCTTTAGATGGTTATCAACGGCTTGCCAAACGGCTGGCAGTTGAGATAATTACCAATACAAAACTTTATAATGAATGAATGAACATTAACGTATGACGTAGATGACTATACTTGACTGGATTACTTGAAATACTTTCTCAAGTTCTATTTTGCAATTTCTATATTGAGTGACAATATCCCAGGGATATATATATATATATATATATATATATATATATATATATATATATATATATATATATATATATATATATATATATATATATATATAATTTATTTTGGTGTCATTTGAAGTCAACTATATGCCCAGTAACGCCATGGACAGAGATGACGTCAAACAGATGAGATGCACATGCTATCTATCTATCACCTGAGGTCGCATGGACCACCCTGGACCCCCCAAAACCGTCCCCACCTGTGACCCGCGTCCCGCAAGCGGTGCCGTCAATGGTCCCGCGGCTGACGGCGCACAGCCGCAGACACGGCTGCTGCTGCTGCTGCTGCTGCTGGCCGCGGCTGGCGACGTCCACCGTGACGCTGAACTGGCCCAGCTCCCTGCCGCCCTCCGACACCGACACCAGAGAGTCGGAAAACAGACATCTCTGCAGCTCGGATGGCTCTGCAACACACACAAACACACACGCGCGCGCGCACACGCACACACACATGATGGAGGACCAGGATTGAAGCAGGATGCGACGTGGGGGTCGAGGCTAGAGGCCTGCATGTCCAACACAGATGCTGGGGTGTTGGACCGGCCGCAGTACCGCCAGACGCATTTGGTATTGAACGACGATGGGCCCTATTGAAGTGGACTCATTCGCAGCTCACCAATGCTTGTGATGAACTTCATCGCTTCTTCTGACGCTTCAACGTGGGGTTCAACCTGAGCCGCGGTTTCGACAGGCGCCTCGTCTTCATCTGGGACTTGCATGGTTTTTATATTTCGATATTAAAGTGTACAAAAGTGTACAAAAAGTCTCGGATTTGGACCGGTGGGTGTGTTGGAGTAGGCCTACAACAGGCTTTAAATGTCTGACCCGGTGGAGGAGGAAACAAGTGATGTTGCCTGGCAACGATGCTGCAGCTACCGTAGCATTTTTTTATATGCGCATGCGCGGGTTTCCTTTCTATACACATGTATGGCTTTCAGTGAAGTTTCATCTGTAAAACCCAGTGGTGTATAAAGTACTAGAAAGTCATACCTGAGTAACAGTGCAGATATCGTAAAAAGTTCACTTGAGTAAAAATCATAAAGAAGCTCAAATACATTGTGTGTTATTTAAGTATTAAAAGTATATATCTGGGTTAAAATGTAGCATGATAAGACAATTATTTTCAATTACTAAGAGTGTATTTTGTAGCGATTATAAGAGTCCACTGCAATGTATTGGAGTAAAAGTTTTTATTTAGTGATGTAAAAGTGGAAGTCAATAAATATAAAAACAAGTCAAATACAGATACTCTCAAAAATATGTTTACTTCACCACTGATAAAAAGAAAGAAAATACCCCCATAAAAACCATAAAACATTGTTTACAACATTACAAAACATTTTTTTTCCTTATAAAAAGACATGATGTGAGTTTTGTATGTTTCTTATGCACATATTTGATGGCCGGCATGTGCTGAGCTGACCTGTATAACTTTACAGGTAGCATGTTGTTGCATTGTTTAGCTCTACAGCACTTTGGACGAACGGCTCACAGTACCAATCAAAAAAAAAGTAAAGCCCATTTAAAGAGCAAAAAATAACAAAATAAAAAATGGCTACATTTAAAACATCAAGGTGACCCTGATAAAAGTAAAAAACCTGAACAATACAGACAGCGAATGAAGGAAAATGTACAGAGCTGTGTGTAAACTCCTGAGTTCAGCACTCACACATAACAGACAGCTAGCAGACCATGTGGAGGCTATCGCTGAATGTGACAAAAAAGTGTATTGGATTAGGATCACTGACAATCCCTTTAAGAGCACCAGATACATTTTGATGACATCCTGAGTTTTGTTATTTTAGCTGGAACGTGGCTTGAACACAAGTCTTCGGCGCAGGGTCACCTTTTTGGCTTCAGGCATTTGCACCCGGTTCCTAAACTTGTTCTGGCTTACTTCATTGTTCACGCGGTAGAGAATCTGCATGATATCATCACCCCTGAAACAAAACACAAGCAAAAAAAAGTTCAGGGTTAAATGATATTAAATGGGTACTTCATTCATCTTCAGGGGGGACTGCCTCTTGTGTGTCTATAATGTTACTACACCTTGTTACACTATTATTATCCACTAGCTGAAGTACCTGGGGCATCCCTCCTTGAGCTGCTTACAAAGAGACTGGATGAACCAGCTGCCGTTTTCTGTGTCTCTGACTGCTTGGTACTTCTCAACCGTGGCCATGGCAACCAGGAAATCAGCATCCACCGGGATCAAGACCACCTGAGGGCCGTCCTCCTCCTCATCTGGAGCAAGGTCATCCACAGCCACTCCCAGCTGGAGACTATTCCCCTGGCAGGCCTGGATGAAGAACACCTTGGGCTTCTCAAGCAGACCCGGGCAGTGTTGTCCATCGAAAGCAGAGGTGATGTCCTCGATGGGCAGCTGCTCGCTATCTACGCCGGAGACCACTCCTTTGTTACCGTGACTCAGGACACAGCAGACAAAGGCGTCACCGTGCCGCGGGAGCGCGCTCAGCGGGGTGAACTTGCCGTCAGACCACTCCTCCAGCTTGTACTGCTGGAGCGTCGTGAGGTCCTTCAAGGCCGCCAGGTGCTTCATGACCTGGGCCATGCCACTCTTCGTTTGGTCCTTACACATCAGCACATGGAAGCCAAGCCAGCTGAACACGGCTGCCAGATATTCTGTGGGGAAATAGAAGAAGGCAAGTGAGGGGAAATGAGCAGTCCCAGTCCCACCCCCACCCGATGGGCTGAGGAAGCAGGTCCTATATTGTCTATTGCCTACCTGAGTCCTTCTCTGTTCCCGTTCTCCTGGGGGCGTCCTGGAAGTACTCGTTGTTAATGATCACACAGAGACCCGTGGGTTGGCTGGATAATGGATATGGGTCATCCTGCAAACAGAGCCGACAAGCAGATATACTTTCTTGCATACATTTTCTTACACTATACTTTTTCATAATTTGTGTGTTTAATGGATTAATAGTATATCGCGTATCTTAGGAACTACAAATCTGTTTGACATGCAACCTGAACAACCAAAATCTCGCCTTTGGATCATTTGACCACTAAAGCAAAAAACTATTCAGGACTCTGTGGTGCAGTTAGTTCAGCTTGAAGAGCTGGATGATAAAAACACCAGCCTACCATCTTTTGGACTTTGGTCTCTGACGGTGCATCTGTGGGAAAGGATGAGAGTTGAAAAGAGTTGGTTATACACAAAGACACTTCAGGGGTTGCAACTACAGCAGTACCATGATGGATGGACCAGTACCTTGCGTTACACCAGCGGAGCGCTTCAAGCTGCTCGGGTCTACCCAGTGGACGGTCCTCAGGAGGGGGTAAGTCTCCTGGACGTCATCGGACTGTAGGACCTCCACTAACTCCGCTTCTCTCCCTTTGTTTATGAGTGTGTCCACCAGCCCCACCACATGGTCCTCCGCGTTTCCCTTCGTGATGCTCTTCAGGTTGAGGTAATCCCGCTGGGTTATCAGGTTTTTGGAGCGCACTTGGTCCAGAATGTACTGGGGGTCTGCAGCCAGGATACCCTGAATCTGCGTCTTGTTGCGGACGACGGGCTTGTAGTGCGCCATGGTGGAACGAGAAATGAAACAAAAGAAAAGAACGGAGAAAAAAAGTGAAAATAAACCCCGCGCCTCTCTCCTCCTCCTCCTCCTCCTCCTCCTTCTTCTTGCGGCATCCTTATCAGCTGCACTACTGCCATCTTCTGGAGAGTACGTCATACTTCTGGTCCGCGTCCGCACTCTCCTCCCGCGGTCCAAACATCGCTATGGACATCTGTTGAAAAAGTAATTATTTTATTGGTTGTTTTTTCCCCCGCATCCGAAAGAGTCGCAGAAATTTACGGAAGCGTAATGCATTCACTTGAGAAAAACTGCCCTGTTTTCCTGAATAAAAAAAAATATCTGCCCTGTTTTTCTGAATTAAAAAAAAACTACCCAGTTTTTCTGAATTAAAAAAAACCAAAACCCTATTTTTCTGAATAAAAAAAGTCACCACGTAGCCAGCCTGAATGCATTTCAGATGCATCATGTTATCTCCGTGAAGCCATATTGGTTCAACCAATCCTGGAGACACACCGCAATGTCCAAGCAGATCAGAATGGCCTTTCCGTCTGAACAACCGCAAAGTCAACAAACTAATAACCATACCATCTATATTACTTAAAGACACGAGTATCTCACTGTAGTAACTGTGAAGAATTGAGATAAATATGTCCTCATGTCCACTAGGGGCGCAATGAGATGTTTGTGACCTGTTTGGGTATGGGGGTATTATTGAGACAATATTATTTGTGTGTGCGTATCTCAATCTGTGTGTGTGTAATAAGATTTGTGTGTATTCACATTTGTGTGTGCGTAACAAGATTTGTCTGTCTGTATTCACATTTGTGTGTGTGTAAAAAAATCTGTGTGTCTGTATTCACATGTGTGTGTTTGTGATAAGATGTGTGTGTCTGTATTCACATTTGTGTGTGTGTGTAAAAAAATCTGTGTGTCTGTATTCACATGTGTGTGTTTGTGATAAGATGTGTGTGTCTGTATTCACATTTGAGTGTGTGTAAAAGAATGCGTACTGAGATCTGTAAATGTCTGTCGTCAGTTATAACTCAGGCGGGAGCTCTGATTGGCCTCTTCTTACACGTGGATTT
Organism: Merluccius polli; assembly: GCA_030340625.1. NCBI lineage: Eukaryota > Metazoa > Chordata > Actinopteri > Gadiformes > Merlucciidae > Merluccius > Merluccius polli. The sequence goes on from JAOPHQ010005698.1 coordinate 260,337, forward strand.
TGGCCCACTTCTGCCGTGCAGATCTGCAAATGCGATCTGTGTGTAAAAACGATTCGTCTGTAACTTCACGCAATACAGTCACACACCACTAGTCGGCGCGTAGCACCCAGTGATGTTAAGCGTGCCATTGTCATGGGGAAGATGGCTGCCGTTAATGACACTGGCCGGTCGGCGGAAACTTCGAACAACTCATGGGTAAGTTAACGTTTGTTTTCCTCATAAATAAACGCGTTGTAAAGCCCATGAGTTTTTACACACACACAAATGTGAATACAGACAGACAAATCTTATTACGCAGACACAAATGTGAATACAGACAAATGTGAATACACACAAATCTTATTACACACACACACAGATTGAGATACGCACACAAATAATATTGTCTCAATAAATACCTCCATATTTGGGGAATTCAATAGATGGGTAGAACAAGAGTGAAGTCTTGTGTACTATACGAAATGGCGTGATTGAGATATACCCTGTGTTCGTCAGAAACAAATAAACTCCCCCATGTTCGGCAAGAAGTCTCCCGTAAGTTATTACATAAATGGCGACGAGGATACAGTTACGGTGGATGCCTTGTGTGAGTGCGGACGAATGAGTAAGGCTCGCTGCTTAGTTGCGAAGTTAACGTACCAAACCGGACTTTGTAACCAAGAAAAAAAAGCATGGCGGCGGCGATGGTGGGAAGCACCGCTCCTTTTGATAGCCAAACCCAGACGTGAGAGGAATATTGTGAAGTGCTCCATCATTTTTTTGAAGCTAATGAGATCGTCAATGCAGGTCGATGCAAAGCTATCTTGCTCAGTTCAGTGGGCAGTCAGACTTACAGCCTAATGAGGAACTTAGTCAGGAGACAAGACGTTTGATGAACTGGTCACGTTATTAAAGGACCATTTCAACCCCAAACCCAGCGAGATTGTGCAGCGTTTCAAGTTTCATTCCAGAAACAGAAAGCATGGAGAAACAGTTATGGAATATGTTGCTGTTCTGAGGAAATTAGCGCAAGATATGGAGACAAGTTATCAGAGATGATACGTGACAGACTGGTCTGTGGCATCGGAGATGACCGCATACAGCGCCGACTGTTGTCAGAGCCAGATTTGACCTTCGACAAAGCACTGAAGTTGGCTCAGGCCATTGTGACAGCGAGCAAAGATGTAAAGGACTTACAATCTTTGGAGTGTGCACCCTCACACACGAGGGCACCTCAAGCAGTGCACAAAATGTCAACAAAGCAGACCCCCAGTAGGCAGCAGCATCAGCATAAGGCTTGCTACAGGTGTGGAGGTGAGCAGCACAGCGCTGGAGACTGTAGGGTTATTAAAGAAACCTGTCACAAGTGTGGTGAAGTTGGCCACATTCAGAAAGTGTGTAGGTCAAAAGGCTCAGCTAGTAATTCAAAGACTAGAGTGGGTGGAGTACAAACAGGTAAGCAGGGGAGAACTCAGGGAGCAAATTATGTCAGACGGGGAGGATGACAAAGATGGTATGGATACAGATGAAGTCATGTTCACCCTGTACAAAATAGATGAACTTGATGTACCGGCAGAAGAGCCATTTATAGAGACATTGACAGTTAATGAGACAGAGACAGTCAGTGCGTTTACATGACACTCAAGAAAGTCGACTTTTTGGCTTAACCCAACAATGATTGGATTACTAAGATGCATGTATACACCTTAATCAGGTTAAAATCGGTTCGAGTCGACCCTCTCATTATCAGGTTAAGACCCCTAGATTATGCGATCCATAGCCGACTAAACCGTGCATGTAACCAGTCGGATTGGATTATCCGTTGAATTGCGTTCTGCGCATGCTCGAGATCTTTTCCCGGGGCCGTGAACCGGAAGTAGAAGGAGACGATAGTCTTGTTGTTGTTGTTGTTGTTGTTGTCGCCGTCGGATAAGGGATAACGAGAAACGGCGATTTATTTAAAAAGGTGGCGCTATAAGAATTGTGTCCCGGCCGCGGGAGCGCGCATGGCATTCATTAAAGGTGGAAGCACGCGGACACTACGCTTCCATTTCACCTAAGGCTGAATTAAAAGTACATGTTTTTCTAAATGTGGGTCATCAACGAGGTTGTAAAGTAGTGACTTCGGGCACATCTGTCAAAATAAATGTTTTTTTCTCCCGACGTGTTTACGACCTTTATTCATTCATTCAGGGCTGTTCTGGTGGGAGAAATATGTTTTCAGTAGACAGCTGTCAACTAACTTTGGGTCGGCGATTTATTTAAAAAGCTGGCGCAGAAGATGGAGGAAGCCGGTGCCGTGCCTATAGGAGTGTATCTTCATCAACGTGCATTCAGTACACACTACGCTTCGATTTAACCCAAGGCTGAATTTAAAGTCCATGTTTTTCTAAATGTTGCTCATCAACGAGGTTGTAAAATAACTACGATCTTTATTCATTCATTGCGCCGCGGCCGAACTGACGGCGGCATTCTCTGATATATGAATCTTACAGACTGCGTCGGGTTCTCCGACTCTCTGGTCCACAACAAGTAAAGACTCCTAGTCGGGTTTATCTCGCCCATGGGGAAAAGGAATTGGGGGAAATTAACTTTGGCTTTGACTCTCTGAAGTCCAGACTGAAACGCGACATGGAGGAGAAAGCGATGTTTCAGCAGACAGCTGTCAGTTCACTTCGGGTCCATATCGTTTCTCCGACGCTCCGCTGTTCCTCTCGGTCGTATGCGGACCGCTCCGCGGACGACCGAGTCGGCATACGACCGAGAGGAACAGTGGAGCGGCGGAGAAATGATTATCACCCGAAGTGAACTGACAGCTGTCTGCTGAAACATCGCTTTCTCGAATGAGTTTGTTTTTGCTGGTGACGTAAAGGGGTCAACCGGTGGCTCTACTACCACTAGTTGAAATGGGCACAGCGCCACCTATCGTACCGGGGTATGACATGCTCCGGCCAATGAATCGGATTACTCGCCGCCATGTATACGCGGACAATTGCAGTTGACCAGTTGCGGAGCATAGACGAGCAATGGCTTTAATCGGGTTTCTTCTGTGCATGTAAACGTACTGACAGTTTGAGATGGACTCAAGTTGTGGGGTAACTGTAATGAACCACTCGGTGTTCAAAACCTTAGGGGGAAAAGAGGCACCAAAGCTACGCAAATGTCAGGTGAGACTCAGAACATACACAGGGCATAGAGTAAAAGTCTTGGGAGCAGCTGTGGTTAAAGTGCAGCACAAAGGGCTAGTGCAAGACTTACCTGTGGTAGTTGTAGCAGGTTCAGGCCCCTGTCTGGTAGGCAGGTACTGGATTAGGAGGCTAGGTTTACAGTGGAGATCAGTACCCCAGATCCATCATGTCCAGGAAGAAACCTCAGAAGAGGTACATGGGGAGACCAGATCCCCAAATCCACCATGTGAAAGAAGAGACTTTGCAGGAGTGTATTTTGTAGCGATTATAACGAGTCCACTGCAAATGTATTGGAGTTTAAGTTTTTATTTAGTGACGTAAAAGTGAAAGTCAACAAATATAAAAACAAGCAAAATACAGATACTCTCAAAAATATGTTTACTTTATACCACTGATAAAAAGAAAGAAAATACGACACAAAAAACCAACACCATAAAACATTGTTTACAACATTACAAACAACTTTTTTTTTCCTTATAAAAAGACATGATGTGAGTCTTGTATGTTTCTTATGCACCTATTTGATGGCCGGCATGTGCGAGCTGACCTGTACAGGCAGCATGTTGTTGCATTGTTTATCTCTACAGCACTTTGGACGAACGGCTCACAGCACAAATCAAAGAAAGTAAAGCCCATTAAAAGAGCAACAAAAAAAAAGGCTACATTTAAAACAGTAAGGTGACCCTGATAAAAGGAAAAAACCCGAACAATACAGACAGCGAATGAAGATAGGAAAAAAGGAAAATGTTACAAATGTGTATTGTGGTGTACAGCGAGTGTGGTGTGGGGTCAAGCTCTGTTGGGATCAAAGCTCGACACCACAATAAATACACACTCCCGTCCACTAGCGCGGGAAGGGGGGTGCTGCGGGGGCTGCAGAGGTGCTGAGGGGGGTGCTGAGGCAAGAGCAGAGTCTACAGCGTCCATTCACTCCAATAATAACCCGGTCACGGTGATAGATTACGCTAACCCTAACCCTTTTTGGAGTTAATTGTTTCAGAGTAGACTGCGGACGCTGTAGACTCTGCTCTGCGAGCGGACGCTGTAGACTCTGCTCGTCTCTTACCACTGCGAACGGGTTTATGAGAACCCCCAGATCGTTTCACACAGACGCGGGAGGGTACCTTTTGCGTCAGTATCAGACGTCTAGGGGCGTGACAAATCGTCGGTATATTACGAGTTGGGATGAGAACGTGTTGAAATCGCGCACCCAGCCCCCCCCCCCCCCCCCCCCCCCCCGTCGACAATCGCGCACCCAGCCCCCCTCGTCGGTCGCAGCCCCCAGCCCCCCTCACATGAAACGGGTTCCAGCACGCCTGCTCCCGTCAGGGCCCCTTCCGAAGCTTGTTTCTCCTCCATCTCTCCTTCTTTATAATGTGGATGTAAGCATGTGCCAGATGTACCTTTACTCCCGCTACTACCATCAATCCCTCCCCCCCGCCTGCTGCCAATCTACCTATCTGGAATGATCTAAGCCACTTTGTGTCCCATTTACACAGCCTGGGCTGTGTGTAAACTCCTGATTTCAGCACTCACATATAACATACAGCTAGCAGACCATGTGGAGGTTATTGCTGAATTTGACAAAAAGGTGCATTGGATTAGGATCACTGACCATCCCTTTAAGAGCACCAGATACATTTTGATGACATCCTGAGTTTTGTTTTTTCAGCTGGAACATGGCTTGAACACAAGTCTTCGGCGCAGGGTCACCTTTTTGGCTTCAGGCATTTGCACCCGGTTCCCAATCTTGTTCTGGCTTACTTCATTGTTCACGCGGCAGAGAATCTGCATGATATCATCACCCCTGAAACAAAAACGTTAAGGGTTAAATGATATTAAATGGGTACTTCATTCATCTTCAGGGGGGACTGCCTCTTGTGTGTCTATAATGTTACTACACCTTGTTACGCTATTATTATCCACTAGCTGAAGTACCTGGGGCATCCCTCCTTGAGCTGCTTACAAAGAGACTGGATGAACCAGCTGCCGTTTTTTGTGTCTCTGACTGCTTGGTACTTCTCAACCGTGGCCATGGCAACCAGGAAATCAGCATCCACCGGGATCAAGACCACCTGAGGGCCGTCCTCCTCCTCATCTGGAGCAAGGTCATCCACAGCCACTCCCAGCTGGAGACTATTCCCCTGGCAGGCCTGGATGAAGAACACCTTGGGCTTCTCAAGCAGACCCGGGCAGTGTTGTCCATCGAAAGGAGAGGTGATGTCCTTGATGGGCAGCTGCTCGCCATCTACGCCGGTGACCACTCCTCTGTCACCGTGACTCAGGACACAGCAGACAAAGGCGTCGCCGTGCCGCGGGAGCGCGCTCAGCGGGGTGAACTTGCCGTCAGACCACTCCTCCAGCTTGTACTGCTGGAGCGTCGTGAGGTCCTTCAAGGCCGCCAGGTGCTTCATGACCTGGGCCATGCCACTCTTCGTTTGGTCCTTACACATCAGCACATGGAAGCCAAGCCAGCTGAACACGGCTGCCAGATATTCTGTGGGAAAATAGAAGAAGGCAAGTGAGGGGAAATGAGCAGTCCCAGTCCCACCCCCACCCCTGCATGGGCTGAGGAAGCAGGTCCTATCTTGTCTATTGCCTACCTGAGTCCTTCTCTGTTCCCGTTCTCCTGGTGCCGTCCTGGAAGTACTCGTTGTTAATGATCACACAGAGAGCCGGGGGTTGGCTGGATAATGGATATGGGTCATCCTGCAAACAGAGCCGACAAACAGATGCATGGTACTTTCTTGCATACATTTTGTTACACTATACTTTTTCATATTTTGTGTGTTTAATCGATTAATAGTATGTCACGTATCTTAGGAACTACAAATCTGTTTGACATGCAACCTGAACAACCAAAATCTCGCCTACGGTGAACTTCACTTTGGATCATTTGACCACTAAAGCAAAAAACTATTCAGGACTCTGTGGTGCGGTTAGTTCAGCTTGAAGAGCTGGATGATAAAAACACCAGCCTACCATCTTTTGGACTTTGCTCTCTGGCGGTGCATCTGTGGGAAAGGATGAGAGTTGAAAAGAGTTGGTTACACAAAGACACTTCAGGGATTACAACTACAGCAGTAGTATCATGGATGGACCAGTACCTTGCCTTACACCAGCGGAGCGCTTCAAGCTGCTCGGGTCTACCCAGTTCACGGTCCTCAGCTCGGGGTAAGTCTCCTGGATGTCTTCGGACTGTAGGAGCTCCACAAACTCCGGTTCTCTCCCTTTGAATATGAGTTTGTCCACCAGCTCCACCACATGGTCCTCCGCGTTTCCCTTGTTGATGCTCTTCAGATTGAGGTAATCCCGCCGGGTTATCAGGTTTTTGGAGTACACTCGGTCCAGAATGTACTGGCGGTCTGCAGCCAGAATACCCTGAATCTGCGTCTTGTTGCGGACGATGGGCTTGTAGGGCGCCATGGCGGAAGCGAGAAAGGAAACGTGGAAAAAGCCCGCGCTTACCTCGCTCCTCCTCCTTCTTCTTCTGTGGTTTTTAATGGCAGCGGGCATCCTTATTGTTGCATATACCGCCATCTGCTGGACTTTACTTTCTTCTCATTTCCTTCTTGTTATAATCTTTTAATTAATCCAGTTAAAATAAGGAATCTCATAATGATTCTCCTCCCTTCCTTATTTTTCCCACATTCTACTACACTACTGAAATTATTTCCCCCCATTCCTTCCTTACTCAGCCCTATCCTCATCTCTTCCCTCTCTCTTTCATATCCAGGACATGCTATCATTACATGCTCCACTCCGCTGCGCCTGTTGCTCCTGTTAACTGTTCTTTGGATCCATCTCTATATATTTGAATATGATCTCCATACTTTTCCTCTGCATATTTATAAAATTCCTGCACTAAATCTGCTGTTTTATTTCTTCTTTTGATTTTCCGTATTTCTAGATCTACGTTTGTTTCTTGTATCATCCATCCTGGTATTGCTGTCCACAGAACTGTTGGGCTGAATTCTATTTGCTGCATATTTAGCTGTTCAGCTATTTCCTCACTAACCCATCCAAAACTTGATTTTTTTCCTTTCCCCTTTTCCCAACACATCTCCAGAACTCTCTTTCTCGGATGTTCATCATTGTGCCCTTTTAAGATTATCCAATAATTGGCCACGAGCTGCTTCCTTCTAAGCCATAATGGCATTTCTCCTGTTTCTACCTGGAGGGAGCAGACTGGTGCCGTTTTCATTGCTCCTATACAAGATCTTAATGCTCGAGCTTGAATAACATCTAGCTGTGAGAGGGCTGATTTCGCTGCTGATCCATATCCCACACAACCGTACTCTATTCTTGATCTAATTAATGCTACATATATATATTTTAATGACGTAAAATCAGCTCCCCATTTTAATCCGGCCAAACATCTCATAATATTCAATACTCCCTTACACTTTCTTACTATACCTTTTACATGTTCTCTCCATGTTAACCTGGAATCAAAAGTCATTCCCAAGAATCGAAAACTATTTACTCTCTCCAAGTTCTTTCCATACAAGTTTAACTTTTTATTTTCACTGATTTTCTTTCAATCTCCCCCGACTTGGCCTTCTGACCTGTACACATAGGCGTCAGTTACGCTGGGGACGAGTACCCACCAGTTTTCGTCAAGATTCATTTTGTCCCCACCACTTTTAAAAATGTGCAAACCAATTGCGACCGTTAATTTATTTCGTTTCTTATATCTATATACACGTATTCTGTGGATTACCTGTGTGCATATCTTTGTGTGTGTGCAATACATATATGTAAGGGAATAGGGGACTGGGCTGAAAAAAATCCTAGGGGAAACACTGCTCATTTGGATTAGAGACCGTACACAGCGTACACTTAACAAAGGAGACCTTGCTGCATTAGAAAGCTATTTATTACAACCAAACACTATCAAATGATGCTACTCATTTGAACACATTTAGGTTTTTCATTTATTCAAACACAATGCCAATGCCAAAATCCCATTTAAAGATATAAGGTGTCTAATTTCAAAATAACTAATTTGTTTCCATAAAAGTTTTGAAAGTGAGTGACAGCCAAACATGTTTCACTGACAAATATGGTAAAATTTGAAGATCATTTCATTATACCACACATCATAGTACACATTCTGCAGCTCCAACCATTTTTTTAATGTGGAATTGTTTTATATTAACTTTGGTCTGAGCAAACACAAGCCAATCACATTTTGATTTCATTTAATGCCGAGTTCATACTACACGATTTTAAGCCCAATTTTCCGCTCGCTGACAAATGCTGGAGCTCGCCGACAAAAATCCCAAATCGGAGGCAAATCTGCGTTCAGTCGGGGCTCGCAAATCGCCACTCAATCGCTATGTGTGAACTACCAACGACGCGACCAAAGTGACTCGCTGACGTCTGCCAGATATCGGCGAGCCCAAATCCTGTAGAGCGAACTGTGCTGTGTGAACGGTACAGCGATCTTACGATTTTGAAAATCGTGTAGTGTGTCCAAGCCATACGGTGGAGCAACATGATGCGTAGGAATACGATATGAGATTTTTGTTGTATTCATCTCTGCCCAATGTCTCTTGTATATCAATAATTTCAACAAATCTCATGGTCAATTAACAGGATGACTCGGACTCAGATTAACAGGATGACTCAGGATATTTTTTTTGTCTAGCCATCAGAAAGTAAAACAAAATGGATTAGTGTGTGTTAACTGGCTTGCTTGTGTTAACTGGCTTGCTTGTTTGAATTATATTCTTTAAAGACATTTCATAAAAAGCAAATGAAGCGGATTAGAAACAAAATATTGCATGTAATTACGAGGTAATGCAGATCACTGAAATCGAGCTCTTCTGATTGGACAGGTTTGTTCTAGCACATGGGGCTGATGGGAACTCCTCGCTTGGGCTGGTAGGGCGTTGTCCTATTGATCATGGTGATGCAGTCTATGATGGGACAGACACTGAGGCACAGGGTGCAACCCGTACAGCTGTCAGTGACGAATGGAAGGTGGGTCTCTGGATCAAATGTTATGGCCTGCAGAGAGAGAGAGAGAGGTCAGTTGACTTGAGGAATGAGTTACACCAGACTAGCCTGGGAACCGGACGAATCTGCTAGCTCATGCTTTATTTGTTCTGGCAGATGTTCTGACAGATTTCCAGCCGACTTGGCCCGGGTCTGGCCAATCATCACAGCCATTTATTTATCTATCGCTCAGCGCTACGTCACACGTTTTGTTGCTCTGATTGGTTGTCGTTATCGTAGTATCATTCTGTCTCTAAGTGCTGCTTAACACTCATTATGGGTCTGATATAGCAACGATCATCAGAGGAGCAGACCCATAATTAGTGTTATGAGACACCTGTGTTTGTCCTACGATGACACCTCTGTGAAAGGGTCTATGTTGCTAATTATAAATATTTCATATGAACATGGAGATAGAGAGTAAAGTAAAATGTTGTTCCAATGATATAACTTGTTGTTCAGTTGATTCATGTTGTATTTTTACCCTCAAACGGATCACTGTTTACTCGTGACGCTTTAATGGTATAGGGAACAGGAAAGACAAATACATTGAGACATGGCTAGTTACTGAGTGGCCTACCTGGTATCCCGAGTCATTACAGGTCATGTAACACTTGCCACAGTTGATACACATGTCCTCGTCTATCAAGGCCACTACCTGCAAACAGAGTGAGGGTGTGTTTTACAATCACGGGAATAGTTTGGTATTTTGATATAAATATAGGATAATAGTATACTCAAAATTTGGCTTAAAGTACAATATTATATAGGCTACATTATTTAAATATTCAATAAGTTACAATGTACGATGATGTGGCTTGAGCCCAGTGTTTTAAAACATTTACACACAGAGGGTCCAAATCAGATGTATTGAAAAAATGAGGAAATCTAAAGGTGCAGAGACACAATTCACCACAAAGAGGTCCAACTGAGAAGAAAGGTTTACTTGACAACAGACCCAAACACCTGATAGCATTGTGTAGGAAAATGGACTAATGGGAATTGAAAATAAAACTTCTGGTACCTGTTCCTTGTTGTTCAGTTCCTGGTACGATCCAATGTGGTTCAGTGCCCTGGCTATCACATCCTACACACACACACACACACCGTATTTCTTCACAGATCCTTAATGCTATGTGTATGTGTGTGTGCGTGCGTGTTTGTGTGCGTGTGCGTGTGTATGTAAACCTTGACAGCAGGAACAGGCTTTTTGGGAACGTTGACTTTGGGTTCAGTGGTTTCCGTAACAATTCCAGAGCCACTGTTTTTCGTCTCTCTCTTGTACGCCGCAATGGCATTCGTCTTCTCCTGTAGATAAGGGCCAAAACTAGGGAGGCTCTACACAGACACACACACGCACACAATCATCATACACACACACACACACACACACACACACACACACAATCATACATACCCCCCATGCACAATGAAAACAGTAATTTAATTAAGGCAATTTTTAATTGGCCATTTTCAAATTCCTTTCTCTAGCAAAGAATAAAACAATGTTGTCACATTGTTTTTGGACAAAAGTCAGTTAGTACATATTGTATACAATCAGATCAGCTCGAGCAGATCAGGAGCAGAGCTTTGAATTTGAACAGTTGTGTTGTTAAGGATAGTTAGTGGCGGTGTAAATGGCGATGGAAAAATTACAATTGTTGTTGATCTGTATTTCTGCAGCCTCGTACCTTTCCCACCAGCTCCCCCACCTTCAGGACGGGCTTCCCTTTCTGATGCTTCTGTGTTGGAGGAGACTGGCCGTCCCACTCCCTGAGCCCCTCCAGACTCTTCAGATACAACAGGGTCTTCAGGCCTGATGACATCATCATCATCATCATCATCATATGATGATCACCAATCAGGTGGATGATGATTCTTAAATCCTCATACATAACTTATAATAAATCCATGATTATTACGTAACTTATGCAAGTTTAAAGTGTAATAAATATGTAATACTATAATCTATAGATATGTTAAATTACATATTTCCTCCTTCCCTGAATCTGTTATATTATAAATAATACAGTTTGTATACTGTTAGTATTTACTTTTATTCAAACCAGATTGGCATTTCTCATTCGGATATTCAGCCAATCAAACACACTTTGTGGAAAGCAAGACACACAGTGGATGCTAATCAATGCATTCATCAGGAACAGGAAGCACAGCAAAGGTTCCTCACCTACGCAGTAATCCTCAATCAGCGTGAAATCCTGGTTCTGAATGGCACTGCACACCTAGAGAGAGAGACAGTGATACACGAGAGAGAGAGAGTGAGACAGATACAGCAGGGAGTGTGGATAACATGGATGATCATAACACAACATAACTTAACAAGGAATACATACAATACAGTAAAAAAGCCATTGACATGAATAACACAGCATTTGATCCCAAAATGACTAAGTGCTGTATAAACCCATGACTGTCATCTACTCAACTACTATAAACTATGTTTACTATGTCCTTTGCATGTGAATGGAGTGTGTGTGTGTGTGTGTGTGTGTGTGTGTGTGTGTGTGTGTGTGTGTGTGTGTGTTGGTTAACCTGCAGTAAAGAGGCTCCAACGTGGAGGAACTGCAGTCCGGTCTCTGCAGAGTCGATGCCCCCGGTGGCCAGGACGGGGAAACCAGGCAGAGCCTTGCTGATGGTGGACACGGCTCTGAGGGCGATGGGCCGGATGGCGTTACCTGCAGTACAAACAGACACAGAGAAAGATGGATGCACAGTAGTGAGTGGAAATAATCCAACTGTTGCCCACACGGCACACGGGATTAAGTGGCATACAGATAAACAGCTGCTTTCTATATTCTACAAAGTCATTTGGCAGACATTGTGTTATTATGCATAATGTGTTTTTTGATCGTTTGCATATAGGTTTGTATGTATTGAACACACAAGTACATAAAATGATACACATTTGTGTGTGTATGTGTGTGTGTGTGTGTGTGTACCGACCAGACACCCCTCCGTACGTGGTGCGTTTTCCCGCTCCCACGCTAGGCCAGGGCGTGCCGTCTGCCTTCAGCCCCATCATGCCTGACACCGTGTTGGTGGCGGTCACTCCGTCGGCCCCGCCTGCACCACACAGAGAGAGCGGTACGGTACAGTGTGTTGACAGACTGAAGCTGCTACACTACCGCCCACACTGTCAACACTGTCCCTGTGTCATGTGGCTCCTGTAGCGCCTGATCAGCTCTCTTACTCCACACTGAAGCGATCAGTCAATATGTCCGGCAGTGGGCGATGCGCTCTTACTATGTGTCCCGTTTTGCGATTTCTCCATGTTTTACAATTTGATCTCGTCAAAATGTATGTTAATGGGTGATGCATGTATTCTTATTATATATATATATATATATATTTAGAATTTCAATTTTTGGAATATTACATACAATACAATACAATATTACATGCAACTATTTTTGTAATATTACATACAATTATATATTAATAGTTTAAGAGTAAGAAAGTACGAAAAAGCTCACAAAACTTGATTGATTTCCTTGGCAGTTTTGAAGAAGCTTTATCGACAGTAGAAGACACGCGACTAGTCTACCTTCCTGAGCGGCCCTGGCGATGTCCTCGATGTTGGTGACGTTTGGCGTCAGCTTGGCAAAGAAGGGGATTTTGACCGCCGCGCGCACCCATCGACAGATGTTACGCACCAACTCTGGGTCCTGACCACACACACACACACGCACACGCGCGCACACACACACACACACACACACACACACGGCGGCACACCTTTAAAACTGTCACCCTAAATCAAGATGTATTACTACTATGCAGTACTTTATGTGTAGTACTGTATGTGTGCTACTGAAGTGATACATGGTGATCAGGTGATAAGACGGAGTAGGACTGCGGACATACCTGTCCACACGCCAGCCCCATGCCCCGCTCTCCCATACCGTGAGGACAGGACAGGTTCAGCTCCAACGCATCAGCTCCCGATTCCTAAGCCAGACACACACACACACACGCACACAGGCAGAGGTGTAGACACACAGACAGACAGTATGGAAGTCAGGTTTTAATTCAGCAGAACACAGTAAGGGCCGCAGTATACTCGCCGTTCCCAAGCTGTCGCGCGAGATCTACGTCAAAATGACGTAGATCTCGCCGGCGCGACAGGATTTTGGCCCGTTCGCGCCGTGTCGCGCACCTCTCTTTTTTTTTCAGCGGCGCGCGACAAAGCGGAAACAGAAACACGGACGAGTTCGAAGGCACATTGTAATGCGCCTTATTGCTAAGGCTTCTTTCTTTATATGTTCTGTTTTATTGTGTGGTGTAGGCCTATATTTATTCGCTAATAAACCGTGGTTTTACGTAAGTGCTGTCTACTGTTGTGGTCAAAGACGAGTGGAATTACGTGGCTGAAAAACTATCTCAAAGCGGCATTAAGTTATATAATAAAAGTATATAAGATAATCACTAAGTTATTAAGATGGATGCTTACAAACACTATTCATATGAGAACTGCTGCCATACACTGGACTGTTGATGGCTGACCAGGTGTGGCAGTGATGTAGAATAATAGCAATGTAAAGTAATAGACATAATGCTGTATAGTGAGAGACGTCCCGGTGAACTATTCTGATGAAGACACAGGGGTGCCAGTATTAGCATATCTCTTCTTCTACTGCGTAGAAATAGCGGAGTCGGTCGCCTTTCCTCAGCGGCGCCACCTCTGTTCAGACTGCAACTACTGTCGCGGCCACCAGCGCGAGTATAAATAGTTACCGTGCTCCCGTGACGTCACATTGTCGCGCGACAGCTTGGAAACGGCGAGTATACTGCGGCCTTAACTGGTGGTCAGTGTTTTGTTGTCTTTCTCACCTCTGCCATCTTGGCTATTTCTGTCCAGTCCGACTTGTTGAAGCTGCACATGATACTGGAGATCACCACCTGTGAGACAGTTAGAACAATGTCTTACAAACTAATATGACCCCCCCCCAAAAAAACAACAATAACACAAGACTCATACTGAGAAAATCCATAAAAACTACAGACTACAAATAGATAATGCAACAGAATGCGTTACGTTGTTGGGGAAGTCCTTCTTCAGCTCGGCCACCGACTGGCACCAGTAGGCGGCCGTTTTCTCACTGATCAGCTCGATGTTGAGGAAGGCGCCCTGGCCCGGGCCGAACAAGTGGCCCGACGTGGTGCCCCGCACGATACGGGGCGACACGTTGGTCACCAGGTCCTGGAGGGCAGGCCCGGACAGACAGACAGGCAGAGAGGAACACAGACAGACAGACGGGAAGAAGGAGCAGAGAGTGTATAGAAAGAATGACGGGAGGGAGAGAGGGACAAACATAGATAATGAATATGTTACTAGTAATAAATAAAAGACAAAAACAGCCATATTTAATTAATTTAATTACCTTATCATTGTCCATAATATATATACATACACAAGTCCATGTATTGTGGTATATGCATGCATATATACATGATTATTAAATAAACATATCTTGACGAGAACAGTTTTTTATTTGTCACTGTCCTTTCTTGGCGAGGATCAGTGTGTGTGTGTGTGTGTGTGTGTGTGTGTGTGTGTGTGTGTGTGTGTGTGTGTGTGTGTGTGTGTGTGTGTGTGTGTGTGTGTGTGTGTGTGTGTGTGTGTGTGTGTGTGTGTGTGTGTGTGTGTGTGTGTGTGTGTGTGTGGTTTTGTGTGCGGGAGTCTGTGTGTGTGTGCACCTTGTCCAGTCCGAAGGTCTTGGTGAGGGCGAAGCCCCAGCCCTGCTCAAAGGCCCGGCGGATCATGGCGGTGCTGGTGGTGGGCGGCGCTGACGCCAGGCCAAAGGGATTGGGGAAGCGGATCCCACACACCACCACGCTGATGTCCACGCCGTCGATGGCGCTGTAGAACAGCGGCAGCCTGGGCACTGCGTCCACCGCCTGCCCGTGGAGAGACTGGTGGCAGGGAGAGAGAGAGAGAGAGAGAGGGAGAGAGAAGGAGAGGGGGAGAGAGAGAGAGAGAGGGGGAGAGAGAGGGAGAGAGAGAGGGAGGGAGAGAGAGGGAGAGAGAGGGAGAGAGAAGGAGAGGGAGAGAGAAGGAGAGGGAGAGAGAAGGAGAGGGGGAGAGAGAGAGGGAGGGAGAGAGAGAGAGGGAGGTAAAGAGGATGGAGGGGTAAGAGACATCAGTGACTTTTTCCTATAGACCCTTTTCACAGAGGCGTCATCGGAGGTCGGCTCCTTGTTTCTGTTTCCTTGTTTTCTAAAAGCGTCTATTGCCACACTTTTACGTTACTTCAAACGCATCTTTCTTTTTAGTCTTGTAACAACATTCCTAGAATGTCTCTTCGCCTATCTTATCAAATTAGAAGTTGCTAATGAGGCTTCGTACTGATAATACGCCGTACTGATATCGACTACACATTGACAATCAGTGATTTACAATCACAGGTGTAAGTGACGGCTTTTGCAAAAATAAAGAAGCCGTTACGTTACGTTTATTGCTACCGTTACTGCTACTATATTTACATTTAGTTGTTTCTAGCAGATGCTTTTATCCAAAGCGTCTTTGTAAAAACAACAACTGGACGGAGTGCAGAGTCGCTATAGGAATCGGAAGTAAAGATGTTTGAATGACATTCAAAATGCTTTGTCATTTTTTTTTTAAATAGCGGTACTGCCGACTTGTGCGCATTTACAGTAGATCACAAGGTTAAAAAAAAAGATTCAAGTGTCGTGACTCGTCCCATGGCTGCCGCTGTCACCTGGATGTATCTGTGCATGTGCCAGGACGCTTGTTTGCCGTCGTTGACCGACTCCACGGTGGTGTTGGCCATGCCGGCGATGTCCCCGCCCGCAAACACCCAGGGCTCGCTGGTCTGCATGGTGTCCGTGCCGATCTCTGGGGTCCCCCAGCGGTTCAGCTTCACCGGGGACATGGCCTTCGTCACTGGAGGAGGAACAGAAAGGACAAGGTAAACAACAACAACAGTCTCTCCGCCCCCCCCCCCCCAGGTGTGTGTGTGTACCCTTATCTAAATGTAAGGGGTATGTGTACCCGTGTCTAAATGTAAGGGGTATGTGGACCCTTGTCTAAATGTAAGGGGTATGTGTCCCCTTGTCTAAATGTAAGGGGTATGTGTACCCTTATCTAAATGTAAGGGGTATGTGTACCCTTGTCTAAATGTAAGGGGTATGTGTACCCTTGTCTAAATGTAAGGGGTATGTGGACCCTTATCTAAATGTAAGGGGTATGAGGACCCGTATCTAAATGTAAGGGGTATGTGGACCCTTATCTAAATGTAAGGGGTATGTGGACCCTTATCTAATCCCAATGTTGCCAGCTATGCTTATAAGGTGCTTTAGTGGTTGACTCCACATTTAACAGAACACATACAGATCAATGCGCACCTAATAGCACCTGCAACAAATGTATCACTGCAACATAAAGTAGTCCCTTATTGTAATGTAGGTACAAAATGTGTTGGCACATTGAACATGGATTATCTGTTGGCTGCATTGATTCATGATCAAAACCAGACAATAAGACGAAGTTGTCCCTCTCCTAGTTCAGATAGTACTGTGTGTGTGTGTGTGTGTGTGTGTGTGTGTGTGTGTGTGTGTGTGTGTGTGTGTGTGTGTGTGTGTGTGTGTGTGTGTGCGTGCGTGCGTGCGTGCGTGTCTGCACTTGTGTTAACCCTACGACGACATTCCACAGTAAGAGGTCTGTTTTAATTTGTAACCAATATTAGTCATTCTGTGGTGTGCTGCAGTGGAAACCTTTACTCCCTGAAACCCTTCAGAGCGCTATAATGCTCCGCATGAATGGCTGCAGTCATTCAGCTTAGCTGTTAGGTAAGCCGAAGCCTAGTTTTACTAGTTCCTAGTTTCCTAGTTCCTAGTTTTACTAGTTCCTAGTTTCCTAGTTGGAACCACTGTTGCATGTCTGTTATGTCTGCCCACCGGGCACCTATTGCATTCATATTGCAATCTCGTTTCCTTCATTCCCTCATCATCAA